>OMLM01009160.1:0-31229 GCA_900302695.1 Helostoma temminkii | reverse complement strand
TTTCTAATACACCTTCAATCTACCATATTTAATATGTACTTTAGTTGCAGCATTTGTCTTATCTAATTCATTTTAATCAAACATACCTTTTTAAATTCTATTTTGATTCTTTATAATATGTAAAGCAGTTCAAACTGTTACATTGCTGAATGGTGCAAAATAAATAAATTAGCGTGGTCCTAACTTTTTGTCAGTGGACTAACCAATTTCTTCAGCTATACTGTATTTCAATGTCATTTTAAAGGAAATATAAACATTTAAGTCCTTAAATACAAGCACTTCAGTCTTCAGTTGAAAAGAGACTGTCACCACAAGGAAGTAAAGGTAAGCTAAAGGCAGAGGAAACCATGCTGCTGTGCCCATGTTTTACTAGCAACATGCCATGAATCATTCATTGTACATCATCTCTTACACTAGCAAAAGACACCTATGTAGAGGAAAAATTAAAGAAGGCCAGACACATTGACTCTAATTTAAAAAAAAGATATATTTTAGAGTCAATTGTTAAATAAATATACTGCATGTTGTCTACTGCCAATTTCTAAAAAAAACACCCTCAACCTGTTAAGCCTGCTCAAACATTTCTCAATTGACAACATGTTTTATAACCTTGAGGCATTTACAACAAGGGCACTGTATTATACAGTACATACTGTGCCTGCAGCTTCACATTTCACAAAAACGCTGATATAGGAAGATCAAAACCTAACAGTGCACTCACATTATCCGTCTCTCTCTCATTACCGTATCTGAGAAAGGAGTGGGTGTGTTGTTTAGTTTCCAGCCCTGTGTACAGATTTTCAGACAGCTCACTCTGAGTCAGACACTGTGCAACATGAGTAAACTGAACAACCGGACTCACAAACATCTGATACACTACATCTACACATACCGCAACCGATCTTGGGCACGTTCTGACCTCTATTCATCTCCCTCAGTGTAAAACTGGGACTGGAGTCCCAGCTACATGCCAGTCAAGTGACAGATGTCTCCATTAAAGTGACACATGGGAAGAAATATGATCATGATTTGAGGTTAATTAAGACATTCTCAATTAATGAGCCTTAACTCCTCCATGTAATCTAATTTAGATCATGTTTAAATAGATAACAGGCCTGTGCAATTTTATTTTTTTTCCCAGCTTCAGTACATTGAGCAGCATATCTGGAACATCAGCACAGAACTGCTGGTTGAGAGTCTGGAGTGCTACAAGGTATTATTTTATTTTTTATCTAGTAATTAATTATGTTAATTATTTAATCCAAGGTGTCAGAAAAATGGTAAAATGCCTCATGATTCTCTTGTGAGTTTTCTTTGCTCTTCTACTTTTCTGTTGATCAGCAAACTGTAAGGCTTATTCTATCCGCTTGCTTTAATAAAAGAGCAACAGGACAGAAATATTAAGATTTCTGCAGATGAAGTTTAAGGATTAGTCAATCATGAGGTCTGCTGTTGATTAACTTTAATTAATTATGTAATCATCAGAGCTCTAATGAAGTGATTAATCTGGTCATTTTAGCTGTAATGTGTGGCTGCTGTTTTACTTATGATGAACACAACCAGCTGCTTCACAATATTGAATGTTGGTCAGACATACCTGTTTTTTTTAATTCACCTGAGTGACAAAGTGCTTCATGAGCATAGTTTACTTTTTCAGCAACAGTATTTGCAGTCGACATAAAGCAGCAGCAGTACCAACAGACTCACCTTGATGCGGAGGGATTGATGGATGTCTGCAGCCAGCTGTCCTTTCCACCATTGCAACTCCCTCTCCATCTTTCCCATCCAGAGGAGACTTCAAGAATCAAGTTTTACCTGCTGAGACAGACGCATCCGAAACAGGGTTGATAAAAGTGATGACTATAAAATAATGTGTAATATTTACTGATAAAACAATAATAATGAGAGAAGCGTGGATTAAAACGTATGTTCTAGTTAATTATTTTAGTTTGTAATGGTAAAAAAAACCAAGTAATTAAAAAACTACAATGAGATACACGGTTCTTTGGATAAAGTTTTCCAACATCTTGCTAATCCCACAACAGACGTCTGCGCAGGCCATTTTCTCTGCTCGGGAATTTAAATGGCTCAGTTAAATGCCCGCTCCACCACAGTCCAGGTCAATATGAATCAAATCTGCCTTTCAGGAATATATCTCTGGACACTGTCCGTTGTAACGACACAACACTACAAACCATACACTTTGGTTATCATTCAAAACGAGTCGGCACCACGAGACAGCGGCCAGATAGTGGGCTACACAACTTAACTGGCCACCGAGCTCAGAAATATCTGCTCGCCAAAAATACAGAAAACAACACATTGTGATAAACTACACGTCTCCACACAAACGCGTATCGTTTATCCTACAGCACATCAACCTAGTAAACTTTTCATCACAATACATGTGCCACTCACTCACCGCTCCGACGGGAATGCCCCCCAGACCCCTTTGTCTCAGTCCGACATCCTGAGCGAGAGAACTCCTCTTCGGCTCAACTTTGACAAACGCCTCTTTTTTCGGGGAAAACACAAAGCTCAAATCCGCTGACAAGTTCGCAAAGCTGCTGCCACCGCCAAATCCCAACAGCAGAGTTTTGATTGAGCCGTTTTCCCAAACTGGTAACACTTTTCCAACAGATTTAGCTCCGCCGTTTTCTCTCCGGTGGCTCGGCTGTAACAAAGTAGCCTCCTCGGCTGCACCAGCTGCTGCTGTTGCTGCGCGAGGCTCGTGCTCTCGACGTGAACGTCCCTCCTCCATCATGGGAGTTGTAGTCCTTCAGAGGTCAGCCACAGAACTACAAACACCCCCACCTTACTTTAATAAAACATACTTCCGATTCAATCCTTATTATATTCGTCTTTATATTTTGTTAATCTTTAACATACATGAACAATGTTATTAAAAGGTTAGAGTAAATAAAGTTTTATAGTAGTAGTAGTATCCTTGCGAGGTTCAGTTTATTTTATTTTAATTATTAACTGTACCAATCCCTGCAGCTAGCTGAGTGGTTACTTACATGGACACATGCAGTATGTTATAGTAATAATAGTAATAATAATATTTGGATTTGTCTGATAGCTTTTTACATCATTTTATTATTGCTCTAAAGTGTTCACAGACATCCTCTGTAAAGACTGTAGATGGCTATAATGAGTAGAGTCTAACTGATTATCAACATTATAAAATAGATTTCTATTAATAACAACATCACAGAAGTAGGATTAGGCGGTAACCATCTTACACTCATCATTTCTGTCCTTCATCCTTTTAATTTCTTAAATTCCGCTACATACAGAGTACAAAGCAGGGTGAACTCTCACAGCCACAATCTGTCCAGACCCCACAGAATATTATTGTAATGCATGCTAAAAACATGTTAGTTGTGTGAAACTAATTTTTAATGTAGTTCTGTATGTTAATATATGGGTAAATGTGAAAAATGTATATTAAAGTCCTCCAAAATCATTTTATATTCATTTGCCAAAGACACAAAAACCCATCAAGCTGTGTTTGCACAGGCAGTATAATGTATAATATACAGTATAATGTATATACTGTAAATGTAATATATAAGAATACTGTTTTGACTTCAGTTTTTCTGTGTGAATAAAACTTATAGATGATGAGCAAACTGTGAGATAAAGGGCCCCTGGCCACAGAGCAGTGAATGCCCCCCACCTTTTCTTTGCGGTCATTTTATGTCTATGTTTGCTCGGTATGTGTCTTTTTTTTCTCATCTTACATATGTTTATTATCTTGCTTAGTTTTTGTATTCTTGGCCATAATGTGTCACTTTGTGGTCATTTAGCATCTTTTTACTGAGCTCTGTGAATTTCACACTAGAAGTTTGTAAATCAACAGTAATCCATCCATGCAAATGGGTACGTGCCACCAGTAAAACTGTGGCAAAAAAAAACAACAAAGGAAAGAAATAACATTAGATCATTTCTTGAACTTTTTTTTTTTTTTTTTGAAAGATGCTGTTCATATTCTAGCACCAAACATGAAGTGGTTTACCATATGTATTTGTATGTTTCTTGTCCACATGCACCCCCTGGTGTCAGAACTTGTTAAATGTCTGTGGAGATTCTCTGTAATCCAGGTCCACCCATGTTTGTCTGTTGAGTGGTGTCCAGTGGTAACTAGACTTGTTTTAAGTTCTTCATCCAGAGACTGCAGTCTTCCACTGTGCAGCAATCTTATCACAAGTTGATTCTCATAACATTCTGATATGAAATCATTTGTAAACACAGCACAAAGATTCAGAACCGTATTAACTGTCATCCTGAGCATTAGCTTTTCTATCAGCTTCATTGAGAAAACCCTGATCAGCGTAGACAAGGAAGCCAGTGAAAGTGCTGTCTGTCCAGAAAGGGTCAAAGAAGAGTCCATTCTGTTCAGAGTAAAAGATTTGCAGCCAGACCTGGTCTGACTGCTGCAGGTGCAGAACAGTAGAACCAGATGCCACATCGTGGTTCCCTGTGTTTGCATCGAATGTTTTGATTTTGTACTGTCCATTGTGCACCAGCCCAATGGCCAAGTGCTTATTTGCCAGAGTGATATCATAGGTGAAATAGTAGACTCCAGGGATGGCACAGACAAACTTTCCACTGCTGGCATTGTAATGATTCCCCTCATTCAGCAGGATCCGACTGAAGCGGATGGGCATTCGCTCTTTAGGGTAGCTCTTTGTTATTGCCACAGAGAAGGCTGAACGTGCCGCACTGCCACAATTACAGCCTCCAGGAGCTCCTTGCTGGCCCACGTCACCCATGTCTCCCTTTCGTCCTCGTTTTCCAGCCACTCCTGGTGATCCCAGTTGCCCCTTCAGTCCTCGAGGTCCAGCCTTTCCGATAACACCTTCACGGCCTTTTATACCTGGCTTGCCTTGGTTCCCCGTCCTTCCAGGATCACCTGACAAGAGAAGGAGAACTAATAATTCTGGAGTTTTACAGCCTGGTATGAAAAACACAATTTACTGCTTCTATATAACCCCATATAAAGTTTCAGCTATGCACAGGGTATGCATTATAGTTGGTCAAAAGCTACCTCTATCTCCCTTTTCTCCTTTCTCCCCATCTTTTCCATCCGGACCATCCTTCCCAGGTGGCCCCATAGGCCCCATAGCCCCCGGTGATCCAGGGGCTCCTGGGTTCCCGGCAGGTCCCTCTGGACCAGGCACACTGCAGACCAGCTGGGAGGAATTTATAGTGATATTGTGACCTTTCTTGGATGAACGATTTGTGGACTGGGAGACGACAACTGACAGCAAATAGAACATCACACATATCTGGAACATGATGGTCACTGTGGAGTCATGAGAAGACGTAACCGTTTACAACAATACATTTGAAATTTGGATTTGTGAACTTGTTTTATTCAAATAAAGCAAACATCTATTAGCAAAGAACGTAAAAATTTGTGTGAAATGGAGAATGGCGTCAGAGTACATGCATACTATCTAAATCTATAATCAAGTAAAAAAAAACATCCATTTAACAGTTTTCTGCTACGACTGCCAAATAACTGACTGTTAAATAAAAGCAACTAATGCAGATAACAATATTTTTACACAGGCAGCGTAGCAGACGTTCTACAAATGCAGATAAACAACTCACCAGTTGAGGAATTGTGACCTATGGCCATTTCTCCGCTCTATCGAAGTCCTTTTTCTGAAAATTCACAAATTTTCTTACATGGTTTTCTAATAATCGGATGAGATTGAGCATTCTTCAAGAGAAGTGCTGCAGAGAAGTGTACAGTTCACTGAATCGCATTCTGTAACATCCGCCCTGTTTAAGCAGTGACACTGCCAAAAAATACTTTCACCATGATGTCATTACATTCAAGTCAGTGCACCAGTTTTGCACAGAAAAAGCGGTGACGTATCATTTCAAATTTACACTGTAGGAAATAACAAAACAGAGATGTGAACAGAAAGTATGATTTGTCTGTGTATTACAGGTCAGCTCAGAGTACACTGTATTTATCTTTAAACAAAGAAAATTTGACAGAACTTTGAAATAAGCTCTTGTTCAATACATAACTTGCAGTGTGACTTAGAAACATGAAACCTGCTGCAGCAGACCTCGTGTCCACCAGTTACAATATTTGAAGCCACACAAATTTGCTGTACACACACACAGGATAAAAACTATATGCAATGTTAACACATTTGAAACTTTTTGAGGAAAAATCACATCAGTCAGCAAATGTGTCTTGTGTGATCTTTAGTTTCTGTCCAGAGGACGTCAGCTGAAAACTATTCTTTTGGCTACCACTGGCACATTTATAATGATTTTGATTAATGTGCTATACTGGAAAAATATTTTACTTCACACAGTGTATTCAGACAAATATATTTTATTATAAAAATGCACAAATCCTACTAAGCGTAGTTCCTTAAATTAATACAGAGGTTTTGCGCCACTTTTTTGTTACTGTGAAACAGGTTAAGTACAAACATAAGCAGACATCATTATTGTTCTGTATAATATCTACCTGGGCAAACTGAAATATACAAAATACTGTACACAGTTTTAGTTGCGTATAGCTCCTGCTGTACACGACTTAAGATGACTTTTATGAGTCTGTCTTGTTTCATTCCCACCGAGCAGCTGCTCTGGTAGAGTCCCACGGAGAGTCTGAGGGAGTTCAGCAGGGATAAGGTCACTGTCCCAGGAAGGAAGCCATGGGATCATCTGGTCGGCAGCGTTTCATGCGGAAGGCCTCCATCTCCTCCTCAGTGGGAGCCTTCACTTCCTGCAGGCTGTTGTATGGCCTCTTCCTCTCATCCAGCTGCATTATTGCTTCTATGTGCTTCACCCGCTTGTCCTCTGCTTCTAGTGCCTGGGAGAAAGAAATAAGATGTTTGTCAGTTGCAGAAAAATGCTAAACCAGATACAGATTAACTTAACTTCTGCATTTATGTATAACATGTTTTACCTTCTTCAGTTTCTCCTTCTTCTTCTCTTCATCCTCTGAATCACTGCTGTCAGAGTTGTGCTTCTTGCTCTTTTTGCTCTTCTTTTTCTTCTTCTTTTCCTTCATCTTCTCTCGATGCATCTGGTGATTGAAAACATGACACAAACGTGTAATGCGATCTACATTGACCACTGGTAATACAGGTGAAATTTAAATCTCTTCAGTCTCACTTACTTCCAGCAGAGACTTGGGCTGTTCCTCCTCCTCCTGTGGTTCAGTTATTTCCTCTTCAAATGGAACACAGTCTGATGTGTTCTGCAGGTTATTAAAATGAATAAAAACAGAATCTAAGTAAAGAGGCTGTTTTACAAACGCTAATACACTGTGTGTGTCAAAAAGAGCCGCTTCATGTTCTACCGTGTGAATTCCAGCCTCTCCTGTGCAGTAGCTTTGTTTGACCATGGAGTGACAACACTTGTATCCCCAGCAGCCGTCCTTCCAGTAAGAGCCCCAAATACACTAAGAGACAATCACAGACTTTAGGATACACAGAGAATGAAAAGCAACAAAAATTGCAAGAGCTACAGCCTGTTCAGTTGTCTTTACAGTGTGGTTGTTGATGAGCACGTCCTCCTCATACTTGGAACGGGCAACAGCCTTTTCTTGTCCTTTCAGTACAGCACCGTGACGAGAGTACTCGACATAGTCCTCTGTCTGGGCCAACAGCAACTCCCGTGGTGGAGCATCTAAGTGCTGCTCACCGCCATACTAAGTGTCACAGAGAAAAGCACAGACATTGTCAGTAAATTTATCAGCCACTATACATACTTCTAGGTGCCTACACATCAGAAACAGCTAACAGCTTGCTGCTGCTCCACTGTGTTTACACCAAAAGCAGGTGATCTATATTTCATGCTAGACCCACATGCCTCCCATGTAGACCCATTCACAGGACCAATGTTGTTTTCGCGTACACAATGTTGGGTTCTCACCTTTTCCAGAATGCTTTCCCTCTGCATCTCTTTAAAATCTTCTTTCTTGACCTTGAAAGATTGATGGAGCAGCTCCAGCTTTGTGGGATCAGCTTGCAGATGCACCTCAGAGCCCCTCTCATAGGCCTCCCAGGCAAACACTGTCACAAGGCAAAGCATTGACAATCACTACAGGATAAAGTACAAATACATGGCCTGTACTGTACCAGTGAATGCAATCTGTGTGGCCCTATTCAATATCTGACAGCAAAGACTGAAACACTATTTCTTTGGCATTTCTTTTCACGTACAGAACAGCAGAAACATTTTTAAATAAGATAAAGTACTTCCTCCACATTCACAGGGAAAATAATTATCCTAATATTTACAGTCATGTTGAATTTAATATGGAGTAAGAGTAAATATTTAAATATTCAGTAATGCTGTGTCAGTGTTGGCAGTGAATTTGTTTATGTTCACATGTCCCTAACTGCTCTTTGTAATATTTCACTTCTTGATTATGCCCAAATAATTTACAGTGGTCATGTGACCAATCCAGGCATTATGGGAAACCACCAAAGCATTGGAAAAATTAGGGATCCATCTTTTCCACAGTTTTTCTTTTTAGTGCAGTATTTCAAAAATACTGCACAGTTGCAGCTGTTTTAATATAATCACAGGTGGTTTAGTGCAACAAAGTGTTTGTACAGACATGTTAAATATCTCTGTAAACATTATACTGGAGCAACAATAGCCTTTTCAGTACCAAGTAAACACTGAAATGCTTTCTTTTAACTGCAAGAAGAACTGGAGCAGGAGAGAGTAGACCTGAAAAATATCTTAATCACTTACACTGTGTTTGGGCCATGGAGATCGTGTCCCCTGTATAGCGAGCAAAGTTGTCTCCTGCATATCCCACTCTGTCAGACAAAACAGTTTATGAATTATTATCATGTAAACCACTGAGAACTGACTTTTCAGAAAATACACTAGCACTAGCTTACTCATCAGGGTTCATGCCAGTGTTGGAGTACGGGTTCTCTCTCATAGCTCGAGTCTTTGGATCATAGTAAGCGGAATTCAGATCCAGATTTCTCAAGTACTGTGAAAGACAGAAATGAAAAGTTCTGAGCATTAAGCACCTGCCTTAATAACACTCCCTCAGCAGTCATTCAATTCAGCAAAGATGATGCATCACAGAAAAATAAGTGTCATCACAAAGCTAAGAGTAAAATAACAGATCAGTAATAGAGATGGGCATCTCTTGTGTCAGGCAGATATGGTTTGTATCTTTATACACTGTCAGTGATCATATACATTAAAGATACGTGACCAGGTACTTCGGATGTGATACAATACAATACTGCAATTTAACACAATCTGATTCAACACACTGCAATTCTATGTAATGTGATGTGATGGGATGATGCAAAGGAACGATGCTATGCAATTAAGCAAGCTTGATTCTTTTTTCATTTAGATGTTTTTACTAACTGGCTTTTTTCACATGTTCCGTACAAGTGTTTTCTGTCTGTTTACAGTTTATAGTACGGTACACTTTTACTGCAGCTCACAGAAGATTAAATCAAGTGCAATATGAAAAACTATGTGTTTAAGTTTTTAAGCAGCAGGCGGTCTAACTCACCAGAGCAACAGAAGTTTATTTATATATTACGAACGATAAAAAATAAATTAACCATTCACAAAGTTGTCCAAACCCGCTTGCAAAATGAAAACATGTAAACTAGTGGAGCTGTTAGCAGCTGTATGTGGAAAACTTGCCATGATTTGCTCACCACTCTTGGGTGAGAGTGGCCAGAGAGGAATGTAAACATGTGGCGGGGAATGGAGGGGCACTGGCACATATGCAGTCCACAAGTGAGTACATGCTCAAGCTCTGCCACATTTGTTGTGCTCAACCACAGTGTGCATACAATAATACACATCTGCGGCACACATTATTGTATTGTCTAATAAAGAAGGAATAAAACTCTCACAACACCAAATTACTGGATAGTAACCTTTCTGAATAAATGCATACACATCTAATAACCAAATATATTGGACTTTATCAACATAGACATGTAATATCCGACAAATCTTGATCTCTTTCCAAAACTGATTGATTTACGGCGGCTCTTCCAATGCATTTGCAGCATGTGTTCATGTATCAATACAAAACGATTAATCTTTCCATTGACAGTCATGTCTCTTACTTTAGCTGTATCTTCTCGGATACGCAGATTCCTGACAGTGATGCGCCTCTTAGAGTCAAAGTTCTGACCAGGCATGTCTATGTCATCTGCATATTTGTCTTCATCCTCATCCTCGCTGTCATGCTCCCGCTCCTGCAGAGAAAAAAATTAAATGTCAGTATCAAGACAATACCTGCATGTCTTATATTGCACAACAACATTATTCATTATCATCATCTTACACTTACAGTTTGGTCCAGTTTTCCAGAGGCCAACTCATCCTGAAGTTTCTGTGCTTTCAGTGTCCTTTTGGCCTGGTAGAAAGAAATAAATACAACATCAGATTCACATAGTACACTGGATGTAGATAACACAGTTGCAATGTTTCCTGATGGAAATCTCATGGTCCCTCATCTGTTCTGAGTCCTAGTACCTGCAACTGAGTATGAGTTCTTACTAGGGCTGAAGCAATTTGTCAAGAAATTTGTATAAATTGATAACAAAAAGACCTTAATGAATATTCTTTATCCCTAAGCCTAATTTAATTCATACATGTATGTAGAGTCCACTGTGTTTTAGACAAATGATAATTACTGCTGCACAAAACACTACACTGTGGACACGTGACATTAAAAAATGTTGCGGGCTGAAAAATAGGGCAATTCGTTTATGTTAAAGCCGTCCTGTACAGTGACAAAACAGCTGGTAAACATCGGCTACTTCTCTGTGCTTACCAGATCAACTTTAGCATACTCTTCCACAATGCGCTGGTGTTCCTCAGGGTCATACCCATTCCACCGATCCCGCTTCCCATCATAGTCCATGGTGAGCTGGACCTGTGAGTGTTCATCTGGAGCTATGCCTGTGCCTGTGTACTTTGCCCCAACTTTTCTAGGTCGCTGATCACACAACAGTGAGGGCCAATATTAAAAAATGAACATTAAAGTATACAGAACACATTTTTAAAAGTATTCATTCATTGTACAGAAGCAGAAATGAGGGAAAACTCTTCTGGAAGACAAAAGACTACTTAATTAATATACCTCCAAGCAGTCTTTCTTCTTGTGTGTCATAGCACCACAATTCTCACAAGCTCCCTTGCGAAATTTAGTGGCAACAGCAGTCTGTGTGGAGAAAGAACAGGGTATTAACTTTCTATTAAAACTTTAAAAAGTAATTTGTTTCAGCCATATGTGTGTAGCTCAGTGATTCCACCTCACCTCTTGCACACCTCTCTTATACCAGTCTCCAATGGCTGAGAACATCGGCTGCTTTTCATCCTGTGGTCTCTGATGCTTTAGGGTGGGCCTTTTAGATGGGTCGATATACCATGGGACTGACGAAATATACTGTGGGATGTGAGGGTTTATGTCCCTGGAGAGGAAAAGAAGCAGCACAAGTGCAGAAGCAGTACTCGTTAATGTTGCAATAGTAATAGTATATTTTGTGAAAGAGGCACAACATTTATTTTTACACATGACAATTAGCTCATCATCATTTTATTTGCCCCTCGAAGAACCCATGGCTGATGTGATGTGGCTCTCAGGCACTGGCCTTTCCACCATCTAGTCAGTAAATTAGGGTTTCAGGAAAATCCCAGTTTGCATTTACAAAAACTTACTTCCCCTCCTCGTCCACTTCAGCTGGAGCATTTCCAAGCTTCCTCTGCTCCTCCAACTCCTTCTTCTTCCTCCAGTCCTCCCTGGTCATCTTCTTGGGCTCATCCAGGCCCACGATACCCTCAGAACTGCCGCTGGTCTGCTCGGTCATGACTGAACCTAGTACCATAAACACACCACAAGGAACCAATACGACCGTGTAGCACGCTGACATGTTTAGTTGAAAACATATGTGCGTTGTGTATTGTCTCCTTTTCACTCACACACTGAATGCATTTTGTCTATAATACTACCTAAAGTTCAACAAGAACCTATCGTCAAACCTTAGCGTTAGCTAGCTAACTAGGCTAACATTAAAGCATCTGTTTACCAGTTGCGAAAGATGAACGTAGAAGAAGCGTGTTATCGTTAATAAAATCGGATTGATCGATGCCCAAATTACCTTTAGATCCAACAAGTATCACAGTAGCTGATGTTTCCTCCCGTAAATCGTCAGATTTCTCTGTATCCCTGTTTTAAGTCTAGTCTGTTGCGTTTTGGTTTTAACTAACACACGAACGTCGCCATTTTACGTCGACCACAGCTACGTCACAGTCGTTCTTCTTCTTCTGCGCTTCTTGTTGACTTTGTTTTAATGGCGGTTGGCAGCCAGCGTGTTAGGAGCATTACCGCCTCCTACTGCTTCGGAGTGTGGATCAGCGCTTACAGCCTAGTAAGTAGTTAGTCATCCACCTAATACCTTCAGTATTATTCTCTTCAGTATCTAATTTGTTTTGAATACAGAAACAATATCCTGCTCAGCCCGCTCAGAACCCCCAGAATTGTTCCCAGATCAAACTATATTCTAGCCTTTCTAAGTTCTTCCTTTCCTGCTCATATCTCAGGCAATACATGATGGCGTGTTACTGTTTCCTCCAGCTGACACTGTTCACGTATGCTACCTGTTGTTTTCAATGTAATGTTTAAATGACTGTGTCCTAACCATATTGTAATAAAAAAATAAGCTCTCCTTGACCCACCTATGTTGCTATATGCTGAATTCACGTTATTGTTAAACTAATAAAAGAATCTTCCTTCCACTGCTCCACTGCTTTTGTCCAAACTACTGTTTTAATTTCAGCTTTGCTTGGTTCAGTAGTGCTTGTTTTGCCAGTCTATCTACCTCTTCATTACCCTCCAACCCTACATGAGCTGGTACCCACATTAACTGCACAGACTTTCCTTGATTAATTGATCTTGAGTATGCTTTTAGTATTTCATACAGAACATCTTGGTGGTTTGATTTTTAAGAATGACCACAGAGTCTGAACAGATAAAAAAAATATGAGAATGGTTCCTGCTCTAACTAACATAGAGCTAAAAGTACCAGGTTACAACCACAACCATTTCCACTGTGTAAACTCCCAGGTGTTCTGGTGTTCAGTTGGTCTGGGCTATCTTCCTTTCTGGTACACTGTAAGCTGTTGCTGTGGATCCTTAGGAACATCTGTATATATTAATTTTTAATTAATTAATTTCTGCAGGAACATCTTGGCTTGTGGCTTGCCAATGGCTCAATCTTGGTATAAACACAGTTGGACAGAGCTGCATATTAATGCCCAATTCTTCTGCATATTTATTTCTATATACTGAATGGTAAAGCTTTCTCCAATCCCTCATGGTGTTTATAATACGTGGGCACTGCCTACTGTCTATAAAGTAAGGGCCACATAAACTAATGCACAGAAGTGATAAGTAACTAAGTACATATACTCGACTACTGTACTTAAGTACATTTTAGATTTTTTACTTTTGTAAATGTTGTCCCTTTACTCTACTACATTTATTTTAACAGCATGAGTTACTAGTTACTTTTGACAGTCTCTAATAAAACCATTCTAAACTATTAAAATGCTGATGTATCATTTATGGATTAACCACCTGTCACTACATAAGGTTGATAAATCAGCCCTACCTTTACCGACTGCTGTCTGTGTTCCATAGTCTGGAGGTAACAGCACATTTCCATAATTTTAACCTTTGAGAATTTGTCAAACTAATCTCCACTAGACTCTATACTTACGTTATCAACACCAGCAAATTCAACATGTTTAAGTGGAGGGTTTTTTTTTTACATTTGTACTACAATAAAAATTTAGATAGTGTACTTTTACTTAAGTAGAAAAAAATATATAAAGGTACGTCTTCTCGTTGTAGAATCCTAAATCTAAATTTTTTAATTTATAAATAGAAAATACATTAAAAATAAACTGTTAGCTTTGTCATATTGTACATTACCTTGACTCTTAGATATTTCTTCTGCCAGGTGTGATTGAGAGAAAACAAAATGCTAAATATCAAATCAAGTACTTTGACTTTATTCTAGTTAACGGAACAGCAGTGATGAGTGTGAATTCAGTGTTAGTGACACATGTGATGCATATCTGGGTTGTAGAATATTTTATATCTGTGTGCGTCTGACCCTGAGCTCTGACCTACCTGTTTACCAGAGAAGAATGCATTTATAATTATAATACATTTCCGTGACGTAAGAATAATCTACAGTCTTGATGAATTTATTTTTGCATTCCTCAGAAGCACCAAACAGCTCTTGCTGTGACTAACTGTAACATGGACCAGTGACAACAATACTTTTTGATCACTCGTGTAATTAGAAAGACAAGGTTAAGACAGTAACAACAACATAAAATGTCCTTGTGGTGAGAGTTCGGGCAGGTTAAATTTCTCAACCTTTTCTCTTGTATTATAAACATTTGTTGTTTAAAAAAAGGCCAAAAAATGTAAACAATGTTGAGAGAAAGAACCAAAGAACATAACAGCACCAGACACAAATAAACATACTAACACAAGTATAAACAGATGGACTGAATTAGTCCTTGAGCCTTAGCACCAGTACACATCCCCACTGTCACAGCTGCAGTCTGAGGATGAGAAGGCAACATAGTACCAAAGTGAAAGGCAGTGTTGCATTCAAGTGGGTACCAACGTATCAAACTCTTTGTCCTTTAAATGTCTATTGAGAGTTTTTGCTGAGCAGTTATGAAAACATCAATGGATGGCTCATTTGTCATCATCCTCCACTCTGCCCCACTCCTCCAAGTCCTCCC
Organism: Helostoma temminkii; assembly: GCA_900302695.1. Lineage (NCBI taxonomy): Eukaryota > Metazoa > Chordata > Actinopteri > Anabantiformes > Helostomatidae > Helostoma > Helostoma temminkii. The sequence goes on along the minus strand of OMLM01009160.1, from coordinate 16,409 downwards.
CGTTCTCCTCTCCATCATCAGCATCTTCGTCATACTCACCCCAAGTATCATATACATCCCCTCCTTCATCATCCTCCTCGTCGTCTACCTCTTGCGGGTCACTTCCATAAAGAGGTTCATGTTCGTCATCTTCCACTATCTCCATCTCTTCCCCCTCCTCCTCCTCCTCCTCGTCATCACCATCATCACTATCATCATCATCATCATCATCGTCACAATCATCATCTTCCACCTCTTCCATGTCCAAACCACATACCTCCCCGTCCTCCACCTCACCATCCTCTCTCTCTTCTTTTGAGGAGGTAGGGCTAGAAAACACTTTCCCTTCAGTCCTGTCTGTGAGATAAGACCTGCTGGAGGGGATGAAGCTTGACGTAGCAGTCTTTGTGTTGATGTAGAGACGAGGGGGTGGCTCCTGCCTGACTGGTGCAGTCTGGTGAGTGGGGGAAGAGATGAGAGCAGAAGAACAACTGGCCCTTTTAGAGTTGGCGACCAGCAAGGAAGAGACAGGAACAGCCATGGCCCCAGGCCTCACGGAGGTCACGTTGGGCATGTATTCCCGAATCTCCCCTGGCTCCAGAGGGTCAGGCCCACAGGGGTCATGCTCACTGCAGGAAAGCTTGCCATCTAGTTTGGAGATGAAGAGCATGCCATCACGATGCTCCTTACAGTAAGAGCTGGGGCACATCTCACAGAATGAAGCTGCCTCTTTACCACAGATGTCACACTGGTGCCATGGACACTCCCACCGCCCTGAAGGGTTCAAAAGTTACAAACAGTAACATTTTTAAAATTATATAACAGCTCGCTGAAAAGTAATACACTTTTTAAAACAATAGGTCCATCCTATAAACCTATTCCCACAGATCTGGTGAAAATCTCCTCAAAGAAAGTGGGCACAGTGAGACAACAAACATCTCAAGGCAGCTCAACAGGCCACAAAGTTGACTTGGCTCCAGAATCAGGACGTCATCACCAGATGTTGAAGGACATTATTTTGTTGCATAAATCTAATCCATCTATATCACTTAGCTCAGCATTTTGGAGTTTATTCCACATTTTACAGTGATACAGTTTGCATGAAGAGCAATGGTGTTAGCAGATAGGACGCAGTGGGTGCAGCACCAAAAAACATAAATGTGTTTTCGCGTCAGAGCGAATGGGTGTTCCGCTGAGCTGCAGTTATGGCGTGTTACTCAGTTCAACTTGGGCTCAGTGTTCTGTGACATCACTACGACGTGTCCAATTGCAGAGAACCTGACAGTTCCGTGCAGACGGGTCTGCAGAAAAGCAGAAAGTTGGTCCTCAATTTTGTGAGACACGGTGCTTACCTTCTACTCTCAAATGGGTCCCGACTCAGCCTGAAGTACACCTGAAAACAGTCAGGGTACAGCTGCAGCTCCTGAATGAGCCTAAATTTATACAACTCTTGTCAGATTAGGATTTCGTAGACCCAAACCCTCTTTATTGTTGAAGCTTGTCTCCTTCTCCTTATCAGTGGAATTAAAAACTGAACCACGAAAACTGCGTCCTATCCGAAAACACCATAAGTTTTCTCTCTGCCTCTACTTGCCTGCGGGTCTCTTGGCCAGGTTGAGACAGTCGGCATGATAGACTTTTGGGCAACCTGGTTTCTTACAGGACACTATCTGTCCCCCATCACCACAGCTGAAGCACTCATCTTCCCTCTCCTTGGTCACTACTTGCTTGGTCTTCTTCTTCACTGCGACCTTTCTTTTCCCGTCCTTCAGTTTCATTTTATCGGCTGATGGCTGGTTCTGAACAAGGACGAAAAAACAAGGACAATTCTTCTAAGTTGTAAATTTAAGCAAGGCTGGCCAGAGAATTACTGGAATGGTAAAAATGTGCTCAGAGTTAAAACTTTCTAAATGTCAGCTTTTACCTTTGGCCGGACACCCAAAAAACCACTGCAGTTGGGTGCTCCACATTTACAGGCAGTTTTCCCATTGCCACGGCATTCCAGGTTGTAGTTGAAAGTCAACTCCACACCTAAAGCAAACATTACAATATTTCTATGCTATGCAATTGTATTCAAAGAAGATACACAGGAATCATAGTCTGTCACTCAAACCTTGTGGGATGTCTTGTAGAGCAAACAGCCCCACCCTGGTGTCCCCATTCACAGTCCATTTTTGAGTCTCACAGTTTGGCTGGCAACTATGGTTCATGAAGCGAGCCTGGTTCCCCTTGGGTCCAGCATCAATAATCCGGTCCTGGAATAACAAAAGATGGCTTTGTTTGCATATAGATTCTAAGCTCCGTTAGGAATCAAGTGCACTACTAATTTGTATAGACAGACTACTGCGTGTACGAGTGTCCGGCTCAGAATCACCTTGTCCAGAGTAAGCATGTAGAAATTACAGATGTCATTTTCCTGAGCGTGTCTGATCCTGGCTCTGCATTCCTCTTCATCTATTACCTCTCCCACGTATTCACTCACAAAAGCCCCCTAAGAAATAAACGCAGTAAAGAAAATGTCATAAAAACACAGATGAATAATTATAATGCTGTTAGCACTGTTCTAACCTACCTTCTTAATGTCAGACACAGCACGTAAACCCCAGCCACATGACAGCGTCCTGTAAATCTCCACAGGTGTGTACTGGCGCTTCATGAAGGACTGGTTCTGACATCGCTCCCCAGCCACACACACCTGAGGGTGGCACTCGTACATCAGCATGCGGTTAATGCACTCCGAGTCAATGCCGCAGGGGTTCTCATCAGTTGCCTTACAGTTACAACGTGGGATCTCTGACAGGTCAGCTGTGAAGATCTGTGCTTTCCCAATTGGCCGGTTTACCTAAGAATCATAAACAATGGTATGATTTTTTTGGTTTTCAGCCAGAATTAACGGCACAAATGAGTATGTGGTGACCCACAATACCTTAATATGCCTGTAAGGAGGAGGTTTCTTGTCATTTTTTCTGTCCTCCTGAAGTTGTTTCATTTCCTTTTCTGCCTGGAGCTCTCTGAACCTCTCTGCTGCTTCAGTCAAGGCTATAACGACAGACAGCACCTTTACTCAGAGTCCTGAGCAAAACCTGAATCTGAACCTTAACTTTAGATAAGAATTGAATACTCAGTAAATAGCACATACCCTTTTTGTACACTGCATCTGCACCCTTTCCCATTTTCTCTATATTGTGAGTGTCACCCTCCATGTAAGGGAAGACTCTGGCCTGGTATGTCCACACAAAATCTTTGGAGCCAAAGAATTGCACTGGGAACTCTCCCACCTCATGTTTCATCCTCAAGATGTTATTTGGAACATCTTTGGCCAGGCAGACTTCAGCAGGCCACCACCTAAAAGTTTAGATTAGGTTTTAAACACACAAACATGGGTGATGAACCTGTTGCTAAAAGTTAATATGTGGACAAGGAAGACCGTGTTGTGTCCTTACCTGTAACGTCCCCATTTCACCCACAGTATATCCTTAATTCGTGGCTTCTTTCCAGCTTTGCAGTCATTGCAGAACCAGCTACCCTGAGGCATTTCCATATTCAAACATTCTCGATGGAAAGCAGCAGGACAGGCTTCACAGCACAGCAGACTGCCCCCTATGAAATCACAGCAACACTCACAGATTAGGCCTTTGCTGTGTTTTACATTATAATTAGGTTAAATTACTAAATTAAACTATTTTATTACTTGGTATATAAAATAATAGTGACCAAGGTTTTCAAGGCCAAAACTGTTTTTTGATTTCCAACTATCTGAGATGTACATCAGTCAATATGTTAGATGTAAAATTGCTCTATAGGACACTGGCCTTAGATTTATGTGTAATAAATGTAAATAAAAACAGTGGCAGCAATCAAATGGAAAGGACAGGCATGAATTTAACAGATTTATCAACACAATGTGCTCTCATGAAGCATGGTGTGTTTTCCAAAACAGACATTTTTAACAGAGATTATTAACAAGTTATTTATAGAGTTTGGAAAAAAGGTGCAACACTGTAATACGATCCAAGTTATTTAGTAGTTTCACACCTGAGCTCGTTAAATAAATGACCATAGCAGTAAAACCCCTGACGTTAGTTTAAAACCATGAAAAATGTCCAGGTTCACCTTCAGAGCAGACAAAGCACCAGCTGACATTGATGTGTTCGTGGTTTTTGCAGCCTTTGCGGGGAGTGAAATGGTTTGGACACAGGAAACTGTTGTTTGCCAGTACCACACTGCCTGCTGCCATGCAGTTGTCATTCGCATGATAAGCTACAGGGCAGCGCACACATCGAGCCAACCGACCTACAATAAAGATGATGACACGAAAAAATTGACACAAGCACATCAGCACATTAAATTCAAGTTGTGTCACAAAAAAAATATTGTTTTAAATGCGCTTTCTCCTTTCACATTGACTTTATCAAGAGATGCTGATGGCATTATAGTACTATAAAGCACAAGAAGATGTGCAAAGTTAGAAAGATGATTACACATGTATTTAGCTGTAGATGTTTTAATGAACCAGGTCAAACTATCATATTGTGTCCACAGACAGCACCAGAACTCACCTTTAGAACTGCAGATGTTGAGTGGGTTGGTGATGTGGCAGGACAGACAAACATGCAGAGGGCAGCGGACACCTTTATTATGTGGCTGGGTGGCAGTGAAGGCCAATATACAGTCGTTATGGTAGAACTTCCCACAAAGTGGTATTATGCAGCGCTTCACCCCATTACCAGACTTCTTACACACAAAGCATGTGTGGATACCTGAAAGAACAGAAAAATAAATTCAAAATAATTTCACAACACAAGTATGTGAGAATGTTTTATGATCAGCGACAGGCTGTTTTCACATCCCCGTCAGACAGATTGTGCACTCACCAGTTTTGCATTCATGGCAGAGGAATTTTCCCTTAGGAGCTACTGACAGGCCAATGCAGTGCAGGTGAAATGCTCCGTAGCACTGGCCGTCACACACCAGCAAGTCTCCTGTCCTCTCACATACCTGCACAAACATAAGTACATAATATACAATAAGAAACATGCTAATAATCAATGAAGGGTGTGTGAGAAAGTTTATACTTTCTAATCTCACCTGACAAACATTTTCCTTTGATGTTGCACTTCCTATTTTCCCCTTTACATCCACTTGGGAAGAAAGGATGTCATTCAAACCAACAGACAGCACCTACAGAAAAATGAGGTGTTGTTACACAAGCCCACAGTGGATATAGGATGGATTCCTTCCTCTTTGATGGCAGACCACCAGCTTATTCGCTGGACAATACAACATTCTTACCTCAGGTTTGGGAGTTAGTGTTCCAGTGTGTAGGTTTTGGTTCTCTTCAGTGCTGCAGGGCTCCACCACTGCCTCTTGCTTGGGTGCCTTTGATCCTCGCGGGCTGAGAGGTCTGTTTGGAGTGAGTCCCCTGAGGACATCTTTCTCCTCAGAGTGCTGGGAGGCAGCAGCAGGGGCAGAAGATGTGCTGGCTAAAGACTTCTCCTTCTTCACAGATCCAACCTATTCAATGTGAGATTGTTTAGAATGGTTAAATACAGTGAGAACAAAAAGTAAGAAATACAGACCCAAAATTTCCTTAACTAATAACACAGGATCAATTATAATCTCTCATATTGTTACACACCCATTCAACAGTGCTGGTAAAAAAGTAAGTGCATGTTCTAATGATTAATTTAAGCGTGTAGCTATTACTCTTCTCCATTCTTTACTTTTACCTTAATTAACTTTCTGAATGATTTTAAAGTTAAAGGAGCCCTGACCCAGTGACTCAACTCCAGGTTTACTTATTCCTGACCCATGTAGCATTGTAAAGTTTTCAGCACAGATGTCTACATACTTTTTCCCAACATACATTGTAAATGGTTGAGTGATTTGTGTGTTTAAAAGGACTGTGGCTGTAATTACATGAAGTTCTGACCATATTTTAAGCCAAAGTTATACAAAAATGGAAATCATTTGACAGTTTTTTTTCTTGACACTAAATAAAAATGAATTGATTGATTGATGATTGTGTCAGAATTTTCATTTAGCTCGCACTTGTGTAATACCTGAGATTTTTTGATTAACACCTTCACCTCTGAGGTAACTCCAACGTGCTGCTTGTGCTCCTACAAAACAAACATTTAACAAATTGTGAATTTTCAGATTTTTAATGCAAGTCTAAAATAACGTTATTATGTTATTCTGTATACTGTTCTATTCTGTTCTAACATGCTAGGACACTTTCCCACTGCTATCTCAGTCTTAACTTACCTTCTTTTTTGAATGAGCAATTGACACTTCTTCTATGGTACATTCCATCACCTTTTGTGATAGCTTCCTCGGCTTCTTTCTTTCTTGGCTTAATAGCCCCATGTCTAAGGAGAAGCAACACAAGTCTATACATCATGCAGCAACATCACTAATACTAAATTGACAAAAAAAAGTAAAAAGACATTTTAAATTTACCAGATTCAGGAGGTAGATCAGTTTCTTCTGATGTCTCTGTGTCAAGGGAGGGTTGTGGTGTTGCTGGAGATACTGAGGATCCTACAGGAGAAAGCTCAACCTGAGATGGACTCTGTTCCAGATCTGCCGGATCCTTGGTGGGTTCTACAGAAGACGTCGGTGAGGTAACAATTCCTGGTGTGGGGCTGAGATCATGGAGTGCTGTCTTCCCTGATGCCTGCTGTGTAGACACATGCAAATGAAGCACAATTTGACTACATCACCTATGCAATTGTGTGTGTTTACCTGGATTAGGTGGTAACATGACAAAAACTACAAACCACTTATATTTTAGCAAGCTCACAGATAAAAATCTATCTATCTAGTCTATCAAATTGCTCTTTGATTCTGCAATTAATTCTTATGATTAACTAAGAAGACTTAGAAGATACACCCATTAATATAAACATAGCAAAATCCACATTTCAGAGCAATCTGTCTTATTTAATCTCAGTAAAATCCCAAATAAGTCAGAGAGCTGTACATACAAAGGAGACCAATCAAGATGGTTACTACGTCTGCCAGGTAAACATTATATTTGTTTTACAGGGTTTGAAAACAGATGTTCACAGCCTCTACAGTGAATGATAAAAGAACATGTTTCAAGATATTTCACTGTGTCTTAACAACGAACGTTAGACAACAAAATTCAAGTGAGTGAACGCTTCAAATTTACATGGGATGTTGCCAAGTAGTCCCATCTGCACTGTAATGACACTTAAAGAAACCTCTTACCAATTTCAAAGATTCAGACATGTGTCTCTTTGATTTCTTTTTTGGGGTAAACATTTGTTCATAGTCTTCAGCTGATTCCAGGAGTCTTTTAGTTGGTCTCCGAAGACGTTTTTTCTCCGAATTGCCTGTGTAAACATTCACAACATACGCATCACTTTCTGAATCATTTTACCACCTCTGTAGACAAATTTAACAGCAGCAGTTTATGTCCTACCAGCTGTGCTGCTCGACTCTAAGAAGTGTGAATCGTTCTCTGCTGCCTGCTTCTCTCCCAGATCAAGTTCTTCTGATGTTCCTGTGGTGTAAGGCCCATTGATCTCGGCAGGCAGGTCTCCTATAACTTCACCCTTATTCTCAGCAGACTCCTCAACCACCTGCCACCGTTTCTTTGGAGCCAGTGTGGACTCTGAGCTCTTACTGAGGTAGCTGGCTGAGGAATCAGTAGTGACAGGAGAACCAGACCTGGGATCAGCTAAGTCAGCGTGACCACTTACAAACTCCCGGCCATAAGCCAAGTCAGCAAGATCTGAAGAGAGGCCCGGTATGCTCAGTTTTAGTTTATATGGTAATCTTTGTTTTCTACGCTGTTTGTCTGAGCTGCCCATCTGGGAGTGAACTGAGTCTTTACAATAGTAGGTGTCAGCTGTCATCATAGCTTTGGTTCTATTCTTGGTTTTCACAGCTGTGCTGTGGGGAGTTGTGGATTTCTCTGACTGTCCATTCTCTCTTTTGATACCTTGAGTGAAACCATCACAAGAACCATTTAGCATTCGACCTCCAGTAGAAGTAGGGATGACCAAGGGCTCCTCCTTAATCAACACTGGCGATGGCGGGAGAGTCAGGGGTTTACCTTCTTTTTCTCTTGTATCATGAATGTCTTTCAGGAGCATCAGGAAGGTACTGAATTTATAATTGGAATCAGGTTGAAATGCAGTCAGCTCAGAGTCACGGCTGTCCTCCTTCACAAGAGATTTAAACATTAGTTCCTTGACATCCTGGAAAGCATCCACTGGAGACAGAGACGAGGATGGGAAAGACAACGTTAGATCTTGGACAGTTTCTGTCTTGATCTTAACAGGTTGCTGAGTGAAAACACTTGAGCCTACACACTTAGACTCAATCAAAGAGCCGTTGCGAATTAGTTTCTTATCAGGCTTCCTCGAACGCCTTTTTGGAGAGCTGTGATTTGTAGAAGATGATGCATTGCTAGGGTATTCCCTATGAAGAAACATTTCAGTTTTGACTGTTGCATTTGTAGGAGTATTGTCAAGAGCTTTTTCAGTGTGGGCGGCTGATGACATTTGGCTTGTGGCCAGTGCATCTTTAAGATCTGTGTCCTCCTCTGCTTTCAGAGCTCTCGTCATTAAACGACAACTCGCAGGAAAACTCGCCGAGTGCTTTTCAGTTGAACTGGAAGACAGTTTTTTAGAGGTGCTCGAACTCTGTTCAGACTTGGTATCTCTAAATTTATTAGTTAAAATGCTGGAGGAATCACAGGAATCCGTCACTTCAGTAAACTTTGTTTTAGATTTTGTTGAATCCCGTTCTTTTCGGACTAATCTGTCTACATCCTGTACTGGAGACACTGCTGTGCGTTTAGGGCGATGCAGCATTGGAACCGAATCCAGGTCGGAATAAGGGGAGTCCTTTGGGTCTTCTCTTAGTGCACGACTTGATGTACAAATCTTGTCTCCCGTGATGTTGACGGTAGGCGACTCCTTTGATCCACCAACTATATGGCCAAATATGTCTGACAAACATTTCTTTTTCTTCTTGCAAACTTTGCTCTTATTGGATTGAGCTGTAGAGTTTTTGATGCGATGGTGCTCATTTTCATGGGGGGCCCTGTTGGGAGTTGGGGTTCGATCAGCGTCCACAGAGAGAGGGAAGGCTTCCTGTGGTTTTTCACTAGAGACGGGGCTGGGCAGATGCTCCTCTCCACTGGCGGATTCCGAAAGCCCATTTTCAGTATTCCTTTGTCGAGCAGGGAGCAGATACTCAGCTTCGGCCACACTGACTTTCCACGCGGTCAGTAAACTTTTGGGTATCTGCCAGGAACAGAATTAACATTCAAAATAATGCTCACAGCAAGTTTATGTATGATTTTTAAATACATTTCAAATATTTACCATATACTTGTAGTCTTTCTCCTTCTGCTTTCCTCTCCGTCTAAGCACAGGTAGCTCTTCAAACTGATGGCCTCCTTCAAAAGGAAGAATGACATTTCCTGGGACCCAGGCACATTCTACAATCTCCCCTATCGTCTCCAGAAAATACATCCGACAGGGACGGGGACTAGGAACTGGGGGGAAAAAAAAGGTCAAATTATCAATTACTGTACACAGCTCCTTTTTTTGGCAGATGTGGAAAACAATTTGATTACAAAATCTATAGACAAATTCAAGTTCACCTTTCATCTTAGTGTGGATACCCTGTTCTGAATCACAGGTGATTTGGCAGGGCCACCAGGGCCGTCTGTTGAACTTCGCCCATACCAGGTCACCTTCCAGGTATTTTACAGCAGGAAGAGGCTTTTTCTTTGGACTGTTGGACTAACCAGGACAATGAACATATTTTATAAATGTAATATACAGTATGAAGGGGAAAACTGATAATATATGTAATAACAACTTTAGTCACCTAACCTCTTTGTATTTTTACTAATGTGTTACTGTTTAATAAAATAATGTTGTCGTATTGTCTGTTGTGTTTGTACTGATTACAAGCTGTGCTAACATTTTTCCAAGTCATACATATACACAGGCCACTGTACTTATAAAAGATGGTTAAATTTATAATATAACATCACATGTCTACAGCTTATTGATGTACAATAAATGGTCCTTTCTTCTTTGTTCATAGGCTCCTCATACTGACATTCTTCATGGAAACACATAACCAAGGTAAACTTTAGAAAGCAAGTATCCCATGTGTTTCAGACTCACATTAGAGTTGGTGCCAGCTGGTGAAATAAGTCCAGGGTCAACAGGAGAGAGAAGTTCACCATCACTGTCTGATTCTTCACCCAAGCTCCACCCATCTCTCATAGTGATCTCGGGCAGTGCGCTGGGGCTTAGTGTAGGGTTGAGTTCAGATATAGTTTTTGACATCAGATTTAAGACAGTGGGTTTGTATGTTCTTTTGTCCACTCCTGAGTTGCACGTGGACTTACTGTCAGTAACAGTTCGATCTTGACTAAACCGTGCGGAGTGCTGGAAAGGCGTCAGACCCTCACTACTGTTGGTCTCCCCCTCATTGTCGTTGTCCTCCTCCTTAATGTCACTGCTGTCAAACAGCGAGGACCCAAAATGCAAGCCATTTGGGATGGGAGAGCAGCGCTCCACACTGTCAGGACTGTGAGGTGAGAAGCCATTTCTGTTTATGTCCTGTAGAGGCTCAAAAGGGTCAATGTCATCATTGGCTGGCGAAGGAGGCAGCTGCACCGACGGTGCCTCGAACTCATCATCATCACTGATTGGGCTAGCACAGTGCAAGTGGTTTCTAGGATGGAGGTTTTTCTCCAGGTCACGCCGACTGACTGCAGTGTTTAGGTCCTGTAGCCTCTTCAGCGGGCTGTAGCAGTGAGGCTGGTCTGGATGATTGTACCCCCGTACAGCTGGCTGTTTGAGGCTGGAAGCTGGCAGTTGTACAGTTGACTGTTGGTCTGACCCACACTTCACAATGCCACATTGGTTTCCATAGGAAGTGCTCACAAGGCCATTGCGGGGCCTGAGCTCTGGTTGGCCTGAACCAAACACTGAGCCTACACTAACAGACGGTCTGTATGACTGATTCATGTTGTCATGGTTATATCCTGTCAGATGGAAAAAAGAGCCAGGTTAGACAGTTTCTCACAAGCTATAACCTGCAGAGGCCAGTGGCGCTTCCACACTGTGCAGTACAATAAACCATGTGGACCAACACATTAACACATTGTGGAAACACAGAGAAACAATCACATCCACTCACACAGAAACGTGTAAAGGAGCACAACAGAAATGGATTACGCACGCACAGACACACACATCCACACACTCACACACACACACACACACTAACACTAACATGCCGACATTGCATGGCCTCCATACTAAAAGCAGGTCGGACGACACAAGAGAAAACACAGAAGCGCTGCCTCGCTCCGCTCACATACTGAAAAAAATGACTGCCACCTTGACTGATGGCTTTGGGTCACGGCGATCGCTGACTACTTCAGTCAATGGAGGAGCGCTGAGGCTGTGCTAGAGGTGCTGACACCGAGCCATCACACAAACAAGCTACAGCCACACACCGACATAGGAAGCTACTATTAACTCAAAAAAAGGGCTGATCGCCACTACGTTCACAACACCAGTAACACGTGGAAACACGCGAAAAACTCACCATTTGGAGGTCGGTCACCGTGAAGTCAGCAGCAGATGTTTGATAATGTGGCACAAAGCGAGTGTTTTTCTCGGTTTGTGAAAGCGGATCTGCTCAATCCCAGCTGCAGCAGCTCTAGTAGTAGGCCAAGGCACAGCTCTCATTCTCTGCACTTCATCGCCTCATCAGCGGCGGCCCTCTAAAAAAAACTGTCATCTTTAAATACAAAACAACAAGTAAATGTCCATTACGCTGCAACATCATACAGCCGCGAAATTCAGTGTGCCATAACCGGTCCGTTAACAGCCACAGCGGCTTATTTACTACATGATTTTTGCCTGCTGTCGAAGTGCCCCCGGTTATGTTAAAACAAGCCCAGACTGACTGTGTTGGTGAGCAGCAACCAATCGGCACTGCTACCCAACCCCCCGTCTGCAGAGGGCCGTGACACTCACCCAGCACACACGCGCGCACACTTACAAGCACGCACGCACACAAACACGCACATGCACGTCCAGGTGAAGTTTCTAATAGCTACCAGTGTAATAAGTGCTATATCAGCTAATAACTACAAGTAAGCGAATGACCCGATTTAGATATGTGTCCTACATGTGCGCGTCTGCTCCCGGATTTCCCTGCACTGCCTGACAGGGGCCTGTCTATGTGTAGCGCCGGGGAGAAAACAAAATGATTGCTGTGAGCAAACAGCCACACGGCCTGTCTGGTCTGGTCAAACCAAACTCCGTGCGCCATGTTGGCTTCCCCCAGAGTCCTCTGACATGAGGAAACGGGCCGCTAAGCGCTCAGGAAAATAAGATAAATGACTCTGCGCGGCTTAAAGTGTGCATAAAAACTACGATTGACATCGCCAGCGCTCGTCTTATGTAACACTTAAATGATTTGTCGCGCGTATTTGGAATCAAATGTATAAATAGCCATAAACGCGCAACTTGGAGTGCACAATAGACTCGCTGCTGTGGGCCAGTCCTTGAAGATCAAACAAAGACTACCCAGGCTCTCGCCGTGCTGACACTAGAAGAACACACATCTCTGTGTGATTTCTTCTGATAACGTCACATTATCAGGTTTGCTGGCTCGCTGCGGTTTTTTTTTTGGTTCGGTGTCTGATCCAGCAGAAAGAGCACATAGATTCAAGCAGTAACTTATTCACTCACCCTAACAGATCAGCTGCCGAGCGGTTTCACTAAACACCGCTCGTTCTTAGTGCTTAAAGCCAGCTCTGCTCACACACTGTGGAGGAGCACGTCCATAAACACGGACCATGAATGTCAGTACTCTGTCATTTAATTGAACAGTGGATAAATAAAGGTATTGTTACACGGTGTTTATATTATCTGGGGACACGGGCCCTCTGGTGTGTACAGGGAGAATTACAGGCTACTGAGACGAATATATTTGGAAAATACTTGTTTCCACATACAACACATTTTCATTTATTACACATTCAACAGCATAACAACATACTGTACATGGAAACCCGGAAGTGCTTATAAAGTGTGTATGAGGACAAAAACAGGCAATACAATACACAATAAAGCCTCAATTCACAAAGTGCAGAAATAACTAATACTGTGTTGAAAATAGTATAATGCTTTGAGTTTTTAAACTAATTGAAATTCATGGCAGTGTTCTTGTCACGGGATGAGACAAAATAAAAACACACTGAACAAACGGACAACACAGAAAGGACAACAACACGTCCACGTATTTACAGTATGCTCAGGTAAAAGCTGATTTGAATGGCTATTTGTACTAAAATGCAGTTTTTTTCAAAATGTAGAAAATGCCACGAAAAATGACCATAGAACTGTTAAAACAGAAACAAAACACTTGAAGGGGTAAAAGATTTGGTTTCATCCACAAACAGATAAATATATTTTTGCCTATACTGACTGGTGTGATTAATTCATATGCATGCATTGCTGCCAAACTGGGATAATACTTCTAGTTAAGTCACTTAAAGGATGGAGAAAATGTCAAACACTGTACAGGGAAAACTCAGAGCACTTTCTTTCCTCCATCACGTGACGTGAATGTGTTTCTAAACTTTCTGCTGGACAAACTGGTGCAGAACTATTCGCTGGTTTCGTCCACTTTGCCGCTGGGCTCACGCAGGTCTCTTTTCTCAAGCGTGTATGGAAAAGGCGGCATGTCACAGGTAGCAAAGTCCAGTTTCTTGGGAACACTGCAGTTGCTAAAGGCAAGGTTCTTGGTGCCATCACAATCAAAATCCAGCTTCTTGAGCCGAGCTAGACTCTTGATGCTGCCGGGGGGCCTCCCGGGGCTGACCTTATATCCTGCTGCTTTGGTGGTACCAAGGGGCCTTCCCGGGCTGGTTTTAAAACCAGCTGCTCTAGTCGTCCCAAGTGGACGTCCAGTACTTGTACGGTAACCAGCTGACTTTGTGGTACCCGATGGTCTCCCCCTGCGCCCCGACTTCACTATGCCCTTCTTCTTCTTAGAGCCATCGGGCCCTGCACCATCGCTGCCCCTGATTCTCACTGTCTGAGCCTGAAAATCGTTTTGTGTTTCCTGCAATTGGCATGCCATGGCTTTGTGCATGCCCTGTGACAAAGAGGCTAGGCCAGAAGGAGGCAACTGCAAACCAGGGTTTGTCGGAGAGGGGTAGAATTTGTTGGACTGTGTGCTACATAAATCAAAGTGGCTGGCTGGGTGACAGTCCTCTGTCAGTCCACTCATACAATAGTCACTGCCGCTGCTGGTCACTTGATGCATCATTTTCTGTTGGAGCACAAAAATACAAACATCAGTGAGGCTGCCACACAAACACAAATGCAAGAAGCTTTTTCAATAGTTTACTTTTAGTAGAGCAAACAGGCCTTTTAGCGCTGCAACACAAAAGCACGAGTGATGTGAAATAAAGCGAAGTAAACTACAGCCACAGTTTGCGAAAAAGACGGCGCACTGAAAACTAATGCAAACATGTTCGCCGAAACATGCTGAACTAATTTCAGAACGTGAAATGAAGTGATCGTACCTCATTTGCTAGTGGATGCTGGACTGAAAAGGGTTAATTCCGAATCGCATACGTTTTCCTCCTCTGCCAACCACAACATCTTTGTGAAGACGCTGCACAAACTACGCCCTGGCTTCCATCATCACTGTCGTGAAAGGAGAGTACAGTTTCTGCTGCCCGTTCAATGCTTTTTTAATCCCTTAAGCAGAGGTTTAGATGAGAGAGGCAGCCATTTTCGCTTGAAAAAAAAAAAAAAATCATAAAACAGGATGCGCTGACCACGCATGCGCACAGAGGCTTCCAGGAAACCCAGTATCACCCATTCATGTTATCTGCCAAACTGAGGTATAATCAAAATATCCTATGTAATTTTACTGATGACGCTTTTCTCCAAGATGCTTCAAAAATACAAACATCAGCAGGTCACAGTGTAAACAACTTTGTGAACTAACACCTCAGTTACTATAGCAGCTACATCATGTGTCTAAGTCATTAGATAACACTTAATGTAATAAATTAATTACTGGTCATTGTTGGCACAATGAAATAAGCAAAAAGACAAATAATGACAAACACCATTCTCTACTTTTGTAGTTTTTATTAATATTCATACGAACTGAAGCACAGACAGTGGATTTATGGAGCGACTGCACTGTTAATACAGGTAATAGTAATATACATTTAACAGCGTTTCCCCCGATGGTCGTCTCTGATGTTTTCAAAATCAAGTCCACAGGACCTAAGTTTCCCTGATTAGCTTGGTCAGCTTCTGAATCTTTGTCTTGGTGGACATGTCCACGTACTTGTCTCCGATACTGACAATCATGCCACCAAGGATTGAAGCATCCGACTGTGAAGAGAGGAAACACTTGAAATCGCGGTTCCTCAAAATTACATTATTGTTGAGTCACGAAACTGATATCTCACTGGTTTATTTCATATTTACGTAATTAAAATGGAAGTAGCAAATTATGTATTTGCACATTACCTTAGTTTCCAGCTTGATAGTTTCACCCTTCTGAAGAAAGCCTTTCAGAGCTAGTTTCAGGTCAGCAAGATTAGCTTCATCCAGAGGCTGAAAAGGATAAACATTCATTGGATGGCTGTAACATATATCTATAGTACAAAAATGTTATAATGCAATATAAAAGAGGCTCCTATACAAGGGTAAATCTTTACATGAGGTGATTTGCTTTTAAATGATTAAAGATTCAACAAGAATGTAAGAACATATTATGCACAGCCACCCATCTTTTACCTGAGCAGTAGTGACGGAGCAGATGACCTCTCCACGATGTGCACTCATCATTTTGCCAAAAGCAGTGATAACATCACCGGTTAGAGTAAGACGACCATTATCCGCCAATACATCTGCAAAACAAAAACAATATACCTTTGAGAGACATTCACTACATTTGTTTGCACGCTCAACCTTTAGTTGAGAGAACTGATACAAAGACAACTTCCTATAACCAGCAAATATATTACAGTGTACAGCCCTCAGGATATTCCATTCAGAAATAAACATTGTATGCAAGGTCATCCATCCATCCTTCATTTACACCATGCTGAATATTAATGTAGCAATACTGAAGGAATCAAAGGTGTGGAGTTATACTTTTGTGGGAAAAGCAATGTGAAACTAAAAACTAGCCTACTGAAAAGCTATTTTTTATACTATTAGTATTGAAGAACTTGTAAATTCAGTTTCTGATTTGTGCCATTCCTCAACAAAAAAACAAAAACAAAAACAGTCTGGTTACAAAATAACATGATTATCCAGAACAGGGAATCAAAGAAAGACATAGCTGATTTCAATTTGACAGGGCGTATT
>OMLM01009159.1:30953-43298 GCA_900302695.1 Helostoma temminkii | reverse complement strand
TCAGGGCACTTGTTACTTGGGTATAAAGAGATGTGTGCCTGGTGGAGCAACGACGCGCAAGCTCGCTCTCCGTGTAACAAAAACGATATAGCTCAGTGATTTGCTTTTGGGCAAATGAAATTGCAAGCTCTAAAGTTTAATGGAAATTAAACGAGAAACTACTGAATCAAATCAGCCATGATGATATTAGATCTTTTTAAGGTGACTGGCGTGTAATCAGTTAGTTTGAAGCTGTACATGCCTCCATCTGTTGTGGCGAGAAGGATGTTAATGATTGTTTTCAGCTTTCCTCATGACTCGATTTTGTTGGAAGTTTATGGGTGGCTTGCTTAATTTCAGTGCTTCGTTTTAAAGCCTGCAGTTCAACTAATTATTTAAAGATATTTAAAGTGACACTAGTTAGAATAATACATCTTATAGTAATGTGGTGCAATGATCATTATTATAATGACATTCTCATGTAGTAGTCCATAAATCTGCCTCTTTCCACTACTGTACATAATGCCATTGATTTTTTTTTTTTTTATTTATTCTATGACTCTGCTATATTTTTGTAGTAAACATCCTCAGTTTTCCATCTGTACAATTCCCATGAAAGCTGGAGAAATCACATGCACAAAATAGAGTGCTGAATTAAAACACTTTAATGATCCTGCAGAACCCGTTTGTCTGCTTTGAAACATGGTGAAATTCTTTGACACATGGCAGAAGCTTAGAGATAAATAGTCTCATTGTAGTCACTGGTAGAAATAATTAACTGTGAGAGTTGAATTCCTAAAAGGGAAGAGGGAGTGAAAATGTCAAGCAAGAGTTGTCATGGCGATTGGTTGAATAAGCAATGTGTCCCTGAAACCTAAGCATTTAGGAAATGATCCAGCCTTTTATTTGGCATGTATACCACACTATTTATGACAGAGACATTTAATGAGGAATAATAACAAAGACATATAGTTTGTTGCTGTTATATTTAAAAACACCCTATAAAATCTGATTAGTACTCTATGGATTTCGAATTGATTTGCAGGCATATTGTGTGCATTTATATTGTATGAGTGTCATCAATAGCTTGTGAGGGATTATGTATGCTGCTGCTGCTGCTTTTGAATTCTCTCTCAGGCCTTTCAGTGTTTGTATTCCAGTGCAGCAAAGTGGTGTTTTTCAAGTTCCCTGCTGTTTTAATATCCATTCTGCACTTTTTTTTCGAGCAGTTTTCTGGGTTGTGCTTAAGCTGTGTGTGACAATCACGGCAGCCTAATTTACAATAAAAAAGCTTTATGTTTTCAGCTGTTGAAGAATAATCACTGTGAACGCTACCTGCGTTCGTTTGAAAGGCAGATTAGACTGGGAGGGGAAGGGACCGTCAAGAAGTGGTAACACGAATGCTGAAAGACACACACTAACACACATTTTAAAGTGCAGCACTGAGTCTGTTGTTTACTCCATGAATCTTGTAAGTGCTCAAGAAAAGCTTCATGAGACTCCCCGTCTGCTGCAAAGGTCAGTCAGGCTTCGTCCCAGCCTAACAAGAATACACCTGAGTACACCTTGGCCTGACTTAGCATGGATGAGCCACTCATTGGTCTCTGGACCCGAGAGGCCTCTTGTTCTTTAGCCTTCAGTTTCTCTTTCAGCATGCTCCTGTGATTGTCCTCACATGGAGACGTGTGGGCCGAGGTGTTACAGTACGTGTCCACTTCTGTGTGTGTGCAGAGGTGTGCTGTTGCACATATGAGAAAGCCTGAGGAAGGTTATTTGTGTTTTCTAATATTCTTCATTGTGTTTGACGTGTTGTCTTGAAGCAGCAGGAGCAGGAGCTAAATAATTTCCCAAATGGATACCTCTGACCTTCTGAAAATATGTCCTATCAAAGCCTATCCTGCAGCTGAGAGAACGCCTGCCATTGTTCTAGCACTGTTTTCACAACTTGGCAATGTCATGCACAGGAAAAAAGAAATATATGAATGTAATGTAGATTAGTTTTCACCACATTACCAGGAAAACAAGATGATCACACTGGCTGATCTTCATGGAGACACAGTTTAGAAACATATAATCAAACAGACAAACACTTTACAGACTTCCATTAAACTCACTTTTGTTGATGCAGGAGATTCATTTAGACACAGAACTCTGTCTTTACCTATTATAATTTACAATATTAATGATTTAAAGCCTTTTGGGTTTTTAATTGCACTACATATTATAAACAATCCTTTGACAGAGCTTTGAAAATGAATAAGGCAAAAAGCAAGCAAATCTTTTAAACCAAAGTCAAACTGTGTATCATGACGTGTCAACAAAGCTATTTCATAATTTACCCATCCCTAGACATAGATGTACAGTGACTAATAAAGGAGGATAAACTTGTCTGTTCATATTTGTTCAGGAGGATTCACTTTCATCATCATTAAATCACACCTTTTGTGACAGAATTGCCGAAAAATATCCTGATTGTTTTTAAATCTTACTTGAGACGAGCACCAATTCACTAGACGCAGTTGTGTCATATTCATTTTAATAATGAATATGACATATTTGTTAAATCTGTGAAGAGATGAAAGTGTCTTTGTTTGAGTAACAAAATGGTTTTGGCCTGAGGCACAAAGATACGCCTCAAGTCTACTGCACATAACATATTTAACAGAGATTTTACATTGTTCATGGCCCAAAAACATCTCCCCTGACTAACAGGTTTCCCTGCCAAAGACCAATGTCTGCTTAGTAAACAAGATTCTTTTGGACATCGCCATTCTAACTACAAAGCAGATGTCACACAGTATGTCTCCACTCACTGCCAGAAGTTATGTTTTTATTATTTAATTATTAATTAGACAATTTACACTCAATGACACACAGACCGAGGACGAAGCCCACTGAGTTAAAATCAGGGACGTAACCAAATAGCTGCAGCAGCGAGCAGCTATCTTTGATTGTTTTCCTTTTTAAGAGAGACGTTTTAAAAATGCATCACATGGAGAGAGAGACGGCGAGAGGCGGTGGGGGTGGCAGACTTTTATGATAGGGAGTGAGACTGACTCTCAGATGCAAAGCTGCACTTTAGACTTATATAAGCTTGGGATAAACCACAGTGCTTTTCATTCATGTGGAACATGCAAATGACATGAATGACCTTTTCAACTCTGGCATACAGAAATCAATCCACTCAAGCAGTGTGTGCAAGTTTATTTATGTTTAATTCTGTCAAAGTCATATGAGTCTGTGGCTATGATTTCCATACTTAGTTTTTTTCTCATGCAATCTGATAGGGCCACTACAGTAACTCACATTTATGTATAATTGTCTGTGAATTTAATCTGCACTTTATGTAGCTTGCATAACACTACATAAAATGTATTGTTTATATTTTAAAATGTATCAAAAACAAAGCTAGAAACATTCAACAAGTCATTCTGTCTTTGGTTTTGGGGCTGACAGGAGTTTTTTGTTTCTCTGTTTGTTTTTGTAAAGTTACATTTTATTCCACCTAATCCATCCAGAAAACATGCAGAAAGGGACAGGCAATCAGTTTTTAAATCCTAGGGTTGAAATGTTTCTGTCCAGGTGAAGGTGGTGTGGCAGAGTGTGCCTGTCAATTCTCCAGCTTCTTATCCAGCTAAGCAATCACTAAGCCCTTTCTCTGCTCATTTTCTTAACATGGAGTGAGTATTGTGTGGGTCTGGCAGGACACAGAAGTGAGGGCCCGTCTAATTCATGGGGTAAATTAGTGAAGATAAGGCCTGAGTCAGTACCTTCAGCCTACCATAGATCCCCAGGGGCAGGCTCTTAAGGAGCTTAGTAAAAGCCTGTCGTGTGAAGACATGACATGGAGCTGGCTAAATGGGCTACGTTGGAGTGTCTTCTGTCAACCTAATATTCATATATGGGTCACTGTCGTTCAAGCTATAATCCCATTCAATTTATTCATTCTTGCTTATTAATTCAGAGTTTTAGGAATACATTGCGCTATGTGTAAAAAAGGTGAAGGAGGGTGTATGACTGAGGCTCTAATGTAGCTGTGCAACAAACTTATGTCCACTCATAAAACCATGTTGTGTAACACCATGAGCGTGTCACGAAGTCAATAATGAATTCTGGTTTACTTGTAGTAAAAGAACAAGGAAGACCTCCTCCAGAGTCACTGGGTCACATACACTGGGGAAACAATTAGAGGCTTCCTTGCACTTCACAGTGCCGCAGATTTTTTGTATGTGTGTGTTTTTCAGCTGCTTGCCCTTCCCTTAATTTTTCTCTAGGGTCCAGCAGCATGTCTGTGCCGATGTTGAGAAATTACAGACACAGGCTGCAGAGTCTTTTCCAGCCAGAACTACAAAAGGCCGTGTCAGGTCCTCGTGATATATGTGAGGCCATGTGAAGTGGAAAGCATGGTGACGAATAGGACACCAGTCTTGCGGGTGTGTGTTAACCTCATAATGCTGACAGATTACAGATTTAAATATTTTAAATCTCACAGAGCACATGCTGCTGGTGGTGAAGAGAGTGGAAATGACTGCAGTAATGCAAGAGATTAATAGAGATCCTTTCTCTTTTTCTCACACATACACACACGCTGACTTTCCACTGCCACCAGTTGGCGATCCACAAAGCCCTGCTCCACAAGTAGACCCTTGTCTTGAATTACCGTTTACACTCTGTTGTATATTCTGTTCTTTCCTTTGTCTTCTTCTGCCCTTGCCCATTTCACTTGCACACAAACACACACACGCATCTGTTTCCCTGGTAAGCAAATATTAAAGATTTTTTTATTATGTTTTAGATTTATCCAAATCATAACTGTCATTGAGTCCAGCATTGGTGCTGTGCTGCTTCAATTTTTCTTTCTTTCTTTCTCAGGGCAAGTTGTAAATAATGCAGAAACATTTATTTATATCCTATTTTAAATCTATTTTTTCAGTAGTCTGGGAGACACACTTTTCACCTGTATTTGTGGAGGTACTCAGAGAAGTAATCAGGCACAGATGTGAGTTGTTCAAAGCTCTGGCTGACTATTTAGCTTTTATATTTCATCTCACCATTTGGGCTACTGAGAATCCTGGAGACCACATAAAATATTATGTGGATCATAAATATAAAATGCATTATTGTGATGCCTCAGTCATTTTACCTCACAGCAAAAGGGCCTTTGCTTTGTCCCTGTGTGTATTACCTTGTTCTTTTATGTTCAACTGTTGTCAGAATATTTGAAATAGCGCAGCCCACAAAGCAATAAAATATCAGCATTTTCTGTTTTAATAAATATTTCCTTTAAATTAATCTTGGTAAATATTTTAAAACATTTTCCATAATAGCAGAAAACAATTCTGGTGGAAATTTCTTAATTTTATTTTTTTATGTTTGGCCCAAAACAGTGCATTAAACTCTTAAAAAAATGCAAGAATCAGCCTTAAAACATTAACATGTGTAATTTATGTGTAATTGTATCATGCAAACTCGTCCTCAGGTTATTAAACCCCCCAGATTCCCAAAACAGTATTAACAATGTGTCCTTGGTGTCTTCACTGGTATTCTGTCTTTGCTAGTGCTCACATTTCCTCCCACATTCCACATACATGCAAATCAGGTTGACTGCAGACTCTGAATTGCCTGTAGGTATAAATGTGAGCGTGAGTGGATGTCTGTGTGCTTGCCCTTTGATGGGTGTCCACTCCTGTTGTAGTAGTCTCCAGCAAGCATAATAGGAATATATGACTACAATACAGAGAACAGTAAATATTAAAAAAACAAATTGAATCATGTTCTGCTCATAGCGTTATTGTTTTACAGTGTTGGGGGTGTTTAAATGTGCCTTAATGACATTGTAAACGCTTTACCTTAATAGGATGGCCCCTGCTTTGGGTTTGGTTTATTTTGGTGCTTACATTTAGACCCTGCACCTGACTGTAGTCTATTTATATTTCTTGCCAGCTTGGCAATGCTTCCTGATGGCCTTTGAGGAAAGAGAGATTCCTCCATCAAGCTCAGAGCCCATCTGTGCCCATATTCCTCCCAAAAGGAGCCATCCTCCACAATTATAGCTTTCTTCCAATCATACCACCATCATGCCATCACTCCGTGTAAGAACAGGCTCCAGGAAATTGACTTGATATTAATCTGACAGAATTACCAAGAAAGGAAATTAGACTGGCTAGTTTTCTCTTGCATTGATTACGCTTTAAAGGCAAAATGCACACTTTGCGTGGTTGTTACAGCCCAAATAATTGAAATAATTAATAACAACCATAAATTATTGAAAAAAACATTTAGCTTATTGGATATTTGAAATATTTTGACAGTACATGTCAAGCTTTATAACCCATGATAAATAGAGTTTATTGACCCAGTATGTTCTCTTTGACTTGCTGCAGCTCATTACATTGAAACGAATCCAGATTCACCTGAAAATCTGGGTCACTACAGAAATAGCCTTGTGCCTTACTCTCTCAAGATGGCAGCTCTGATGAATTGGTGGCTGTAGGTCACTATGACAATGGATTGAGAAGGAAAAAAGTAATGATGAGAGGGAGGAGCTCAATATTGTTTCCTGGTGGTTTGAGGTTTTTATATTTAGAAAAAGTTTGTTTTGCAGTAGGCTGATGATGTGGGCGAACACAAGACCAGGGTGGTGCTCTAGGCACTTCTCTGATCCTTTAAGTAGGACAGATTTAAGGGTTTTGCTAAAACTGCCCAAATTATTTTCTCAAAAATCCATAATCGCATATTATTTGTAGTCTACTGTAACTGTGTGGGATGCTATTTCAATCCAGATTATTAATATACTGCATTTCCATGGGATATAGAGACGTGTGTGTGACATTTAGATACAACTTTGTGCATTTCTTATCCAGTTAAAACTGGGGATGTGTCACTACAACAGGAGGGTAGATTTGGGCTGAGAGACTCCAGAGATGTAGTTTCTTTCACAGGTCCTTTTGGCCTGTGCCCATTGTGAATTTCAACATGGTTTAAGTACAGGTGTTGAATGACATAATAGTGGTGGGCAGCTCAGTCCTGAAGCTGAAGAGTGAAATGATACTGTTGGATAGAAATGGTTCTCTGAGAGTAGCAGGAATGGAGAGGGGATCAGAGAGGATAAGAGCAAGGACAGGAGGAAGAGGTGCGATTGAAAAGAAACAAGAGGAAAATGGTTAGGTTGGAGGAAGGTAAGCCTGGATAAGCCTTTTGACAAGTGAGCTCTGGGCTGAAGAAAGCCAGTCAAAAAATCTGCCAAGTTTGTTTTATTCATGCTGCGGACAACTACAGCTTTACCATCTACTGTATTTTTTACAACAATACACAAACAACAAGGAGAATACAAATGCTACTGCATTGTATCCTGGAGTGTTGTTTCTGTGCTCCCTGATTTATTTGAAGATTTTTGATTGAGGCAGATCTCCCTGCCATGTTGAAAATTACTAAATGATTCAACGTTTTTTGACACCCCAGAATTTACTGGAGTTTCTCATTTCTTATTCTCTTTAATCACATCCTCTTTCAATGCAAACCTGCTTCACACACATTTCATGCATTTAAAATTCTACAGAAGCTCTAACTCCAAAGCAAACAGTGACAATAAGCATTTATTGTTGAAGCTTTTTGAGTAGCCTGGCACCCAGTAATATGTTAACTAATGGGATGTCGTCTGGAGTTCTTTGCTGTTGCTGGTGAAGAATAACAATTCACCAAACGAGTTAGTGAATTTGTAATATTGTAGTGTCTTCAAGATTTGTATGACCAAGATATCTCTCCTACTCTACATCTGATAATTTATTCAAAGGAGGAAGTATTGTGTATTTTACAGTGAAAATGCACCAGAAGTATAACATATGTAACACATACTGTATGTAACAGAACTGTTGCACACCATTTCACTTTACTGGCTGTTAGAAGAAGTACTTAAAGGAAAGTCATTAGCCAGTATACACACTTACTTGCTACACCCAAAGACTCCTCAGGGTTGATTCTAATGATACTCATGTGATTTATCCAGCAGATCCATGATCAGTGTGTAAAAAAGGAAGCAAGAGCTGACCTAATAAGCCATATCTTTGTCTTTGTTTCCCACAGCGCTTTTTGAAAGGAGACATTAGGAAGCACAAATGAGGAAACCTTATCACAAAAGACATCAGAAATGTGACATATTTCCTCGGGGATAATTGTGTTTTGTGTCTCTGTGGCCCACTTTTCCTTCATATTGATGCTTTACTGCACACGAATGACAAACAGATGCATCACATGTAAAGGTTTTTCTAGCCAAATCCATTAGCAAAGGTTCAGAGCAGAGGACTTGAAAACAGAGTATTCTCTATTGACGAAATGTTTCCTCTGTGCATTTAATTGTGAAAAGAACTTGTGCAATTCGGTTAAATAAGGATCCTCAGTTTTCCTTTTAATATGAGACTTGCACCCCATACCCACGCAAAACACAAAATGCTGCTAAAGATAAAGAGCTAACTGAACAGTAGAGCATGGATTTGGTGGCAAATGGCTCATAGAGGATATTTATGTAATCTTAGGGCACCAGGGCTGACTCAAACCGACTCACAGCCGCTGTTGCTGAGAGAGGCCCAAGGACAGTTTTCTAAATCCCTGGTAGACACAGAAAGTTAAGACAAGCAGTGTTGCAATAAAACAAAGCCCAACCCATTTATCTGAGCATCCCACACAACCCCTGGCCCAGATTTACAGCCCCAGGCATCCAGAGCTACCAAATCTTCTGGCAGCCACTGCTGCAGATATCGATAGGAAGAGTGAGAATCCCACCAAGGAATTCTGTGCTGGAGGGTTTGACTTCCCAAAACATGCGCTGTCCCTTAATGGTTTGAAATCACACAAATACTAAAAAGATTTTGTATCATAATCACATTGTAAATTGGGATAAATAGTTTCTCATTGATTTTTGCTCTTTCTCTAAACTTGTCCAGCAAGTGTCTTGTGGTATGTGGCATTAAGTGTTTATGGATTGTTTGACAAAGCCTGGTCTTTGATGTGCTTTTGTAGCCTCTGGAGACAGGACACAGCCGCTGTTCCATCAAGAGCAAAATGTCTGTTTGAAAACAAATAAAAACAGGCCCTGTCTCATCATTAGATCTAAAGCACTTAATCCTACACAGAGGCAGCTCTCTTCTTCAACTAAAAATCCTTTCTTTGTATCTATCGCATATGGATTTCTGTGGTGCAGTATGTCTGCATACCAAGTTGTTGGTGCTAACATCTGGAGGTCGTGGGCAATCATCGTCATCAGATACTTTTTAAAGAAAAGTAACTTGCGGGAGTGCATTAGTCATAATAAATGATTTTGTTCTTGCAAACCTGAAGCATTGCAGTTTCGTATGTCATATGTACAAGCGTTGATTAAAAGCTAGATTTTATTCCTGCTTAGCAGTAATTTTCTCTTGGTTTATCTTGCCATTTGTGTCGCCTGCCAACTCATAAAACATGGGAAGAACAATACAAATCACCCACACACACAAATACAACCTGAGAGACACCTACACAAGTCAGTATTTTTTATTGTATTGTATTGTATTATATGTATTTTTTTTGTCTCTGAGGTCTTTTATCGCCTATGAAAATTGCAGAAAGGCCTTGAAGTCACATGAAATTTTACAGCTGACATGTAGACACTTTCATTGTTGTATTTGCTCCTCACAGAAGCTCCAAGGCTTTTCAACTGGGAAACAACAATGGCCTTGTTGTTCCATCTCCTCTACATTCACGCCTGGTAAAAAGAACATAAAACTCTCTCTCCCTCTTTGAGACACTAGTTGCGCTTCTATCAGCACAGTTCAGGCACGGAGGAATAGTTTTCAAAGTGTCACCGTTTAGGGCATGGTTTGGATGTCAGCAGTTAAATGAATTAATAATGTGCCCTCAAGTTGCATTTGATGTAGCAGGATCTGATCTGATATGACTTCTCACTCAAGCTAGCTTGCATCCAGATGTTAGAGGAAAAAAACTATTTTTCCCTCAGGTTGTTAATGAAACATGGAGCACGCAGGATGTTTATAGTTGTTCCATCGACAAAAACATTAGGAAGGAGGTTGGAAAGAGCCAGATAAGAGAAATTGTTTTATATGAGCAAAATTGATTTAGAGATGCTGCATTGTGTGTAAGTGTAGATGCATGCTCACAGTTACGCAATGCAGAATAATAGTGTACATACTGTATCTACAGTATGCTCTGGGCTTCTTTGGTGCAAAGTAGGCACAGGATGGGATGTGAGACACAGTAGTAGTTTGTTGTGTGAGTTGTGTGCAGTTTTTGAGGAAGTGCAGACAACCTGAGGCCAAATGTGCCTGCAGTGTTTGGATATATGACCTACTTTCAAGCATGTAGTCATTAATACAGTTTTCTATTTTGTCTAAAGTACACAAATGGGATTTTAAATCATAACCACAGTTCCTCGTGCAGAGTTTCTGTATTTTGTGCTTTTTGAGTTGTAGATTTACATATACATATACATATATAGAGTGTGTGGGCGATACAAATATATTGGGTCAAATATTTTGGATTTTACAGAGGGGCATAGTATAGAGTATGTGTGGTCCCTCACTGACCTTGAGTGCCCTCGGTAAGCCGCAGTGTCTGAGGATGTGTGTTCGGTACTGTAGTGGCCTACTCCTGTCTCATGGACTTTGTAGTGCCTGTGTGTGTTTGAATAATGTCCTGCAGGAGACACTCTAAGTGCAATGTCTAGGACTCCAGCGTCAGCAATAATATCAGGGCAACCTCTCCTCTCGTCTCCTCAATGTGCAATGGCATGGGGGATATTATGGCATTAGAACGCATGAATTATAGCCATATTGTTAGTTCAATGTCAGGGGACATGGGTTTCTGGTACCACCATGGCAAGAGTCAGAAGCTAAAAATATGTTTTAAGTGTATCCCTTTGCACACTGTTGTAGACTTTGGTGATAAATTTAAGCTCCCAGAATAACGCTGCGTTGACTTAGGATGCCACATGTATTGAGGCCTCCTGTTTGTTCTGAAGACTGCTGTGCATTCATAGAGCCAGGTGAAGTGAATGGAACTGTGCTTTTCCCAAAGACAGGGGAGGGGTTAAAGAAGAAAAGACCACTGGTGCAATAACAAAGGATGCATTACCTAATAGATTTGGCAGAAATACACAGTTCAGGGTGGTCTGATAAAGCTGGGTTACAGTACTTTAATCAA
Organism: Helostoma temminkii; assembly: GCA_900302695.1. Classification (NCBI taxonomy): domain Eukaryota; kingdom Metazoa; phylum Chordata; class Actinopteri; order Anabantiformes; family Helostomatidae; genus Helostoma; species Helostoma temminkii. The sequence goes on along the minus strand of OMLM01009159.1, from coordinate 32,129 downwards.
TCACTAAGAACACGAGCCAATTTAGGAAGAAGCCTGACATTCAAGATAGGCTTTCAGACAGGATTAGAAATAGTGAATGGAGAGTAGACATATCTGCCAGGGTGAACCAAAAGGACTGTTGTCAGGGGACAATGTTCCCTCCTTCATGTGTGATATTGAGGCATGTCTCTGCCTCAATCCCCCACCCAACCAGTTCCACCCCTATTTATATTTAAAAAGTCACATTCTGTCTTCCAGCCTTGGCCCCTCGGTTGTACTTATTTTTTTCTGTGAATGCAGATGAGTACAAGTAACAAGACAGCATTGGTCGCCTCTGTTGTTTACTCTCTCCCCTCAAGAAAGGGCACTGTCATTTAAAATGTCCCTCAGAGCTCATCATCATCTATAGTATGTGCCCTGACTAATAATATCTAGAATATCAATGTGAGCATCCAATGAGCAGTGTAAGATGGTGCTTCTCAGAATTAGGAGTGGTACTGTGGGATAAACAGCTGCTAACACTTTTCAAATATCTGGACACTGGGAATATTGGTTGAATTTCAGATTAGACATTTTCAGAATTCAAGGATAAACATGACTCACACCTCTAATTCTGAAATGAAATTAGCAATTTTTCAAAGCTTTGTGTACCATTGAGGGGAAATCCTAGCCTTTAGCTTCAGCTCTAGTTCTGTGGACTGAGCAGGATCAATGGGGAAAGCAGCCAGGGACTGTGATGGTGCTGGATAAGAGGATGGTTCAACTGTAGTGATTGATATCACCTCAGTAATCCCTCTACATCTCCTCTAAATCCACCTGGCTGTGATGCTGAATGAGGGTCTAATGTGATGAATTAGGATATAAATGCTCAAACCACACATTTACATTACATACCAGTTGTTGCATATTAAAATGTAGATTATTTATTATTGAAATGAAATAAAAGCAGTCCCAGTACAACCATAGATCTATGTTTAGGCCATATTTGTAAGTACAGTGTTTTTCCTGTTGAAAATCTAAATGTGTTCTCAACAAACCACGCTTTCTTAGAACTGCGAAACACTGTGTATCCTATACTGCCTCTTAAAAGTAAACTTCTATTAGGCTCTTAAACACCTCTTGTTAATAATGGCTTGATAGAGGCCATGTGGTGCAGCAAGTGTTTTTTTTTTTTTTTTTGGTTTTTTTTTTTCTTTA
>OMLM01009159.1:0-30933 GCA_900302695.1 Helostoma temminkii | reverse complement strand
TAGAGGCCATGTGGTGCAGCAAGTGTTTTTTTTTTTTTTTCTGGTCTTTGTTTACGCTGAAGATGAAGGTCACCCCCTCATTAGTGCACAGCATCTTTTTTGATGTTGTGATATACATAGTAATCAAGTGTGGCTCACAGTGCTGTTTACTGTTGACCTTTAGTTAAAAGCACATCACTGTCGGGTCGGTTTGAATCTTAATTATGCTCCCATAAAACTCCAGGCATCATGTACACTGGACAGACTTCATTTAATCTGTTGTCATTAGGCCATAGTAACCATGTGCTCTGTGCTCCCTCTGTAATTAGGATAATCCAGGAGATTCTATTATAGCTATATATACAGTACATATATACATATGGGTTTTGCTGTGTTAAACTCCCCTGTACATCTCAACTTTCAGCTATGTATTCAGAAATCCTGCATCCTGCTTGTCACACAACAATAGACTTTGGCACCTCTCACTTCTTTGCAACTACCATGCATTTGCATGTCAATGGCATCATTCTACCAGTGCGCTTTCGGCATTTGTGAAAAGCCAAATAGTGAAGAAAGCCAAGTCGTCGAAGTCTGAAAAGAAACATCAGAATAAAGCACGTTGCTGCATTTGTTAACATGTTATTTTCTCAGAATCCATCCTGGCTTAATTGATCATCAATCAGTGTTAAGAACTCCTAAGTGTATGATTTGGGACTGTTTTAAAACTACATGCAACATTTAAGCGCATGCCTCAAGGGAAAAGGTGAAGCATGATGCAACTGAGGGCTGAAAGGTCTATACAATCAGAACAAATGATGGTCTGGTCCTTTTACCTAAATGTGGAATATCTCTGTTTGCCCAGTGTTTTAGCTGCTGCAAATGCTAAGGCACCTAATACGTTATTAGCTCATTAATTTTCCAGGCAGTATCTGGGTCATGCCTCCGCTCTGTATACTGTATGTATGATTCTGTGGAGCTCTTTCACACTAAATGATAAAGCTGGTCTTTCACTTTTCACTGACGACTACAGCTTACTTACCTTACATTAAAGCTGTTATTTAGCTTATTAGACCAACAAAAGATTCATTTTCTCTACATACTTAGCGTGTATATTGCATGTGTGCCCCTACACCAGCTTTGATTAAGCAATTACATTCATATCAGATTCCACAGGACAAGTTTATCTGATTTTTAATCTTCATCTGCAGAAAACATTAAATCAAAATGCAGTGGTGAAAATGTGGTGAATTACATGCATTTAGTGCAGATCTCCGCAGCTTTTTGAAATGGTGCAAAGCTAAGTATTGTCCTCTTCTAAGCTCTTCAAAGACCTAGTTTTGTTTATGAGGATACCTCTTTTTATGTTTTAGTAATGGGGGTGGACGGTGGCAAGGTCATTTCAAATGTAAGAATTAGTTTTCTCTGCCAGAAAATAAGCCAAATTGTATGGATTTGTAGACATCACTGCACTGTAAATTACCCACACAATCAATGTTTTTGGTGTATATTGCATGCTGCTCATTGAAAACACAATGTAAACCACTTCATCATGAGAACCATTCTTCAGGCCCTAAGGAGATGTCCTGTTCTTAAATAATTGCTCACCAATGTGGGTTACTCTTAGTTGCATATCTGCATTTGATACTTGCTCTGCAAATGGTTATTCAGGCCAAGGACAACTGCATGGTCTCTTTAATTCAGAGTAGAAGAGTCAATACTAGCCACAGGAGCTGATCCATCTAAGATTTTATAATGCAGTGTCAATGAACCTGCAACCCTAATTGTGGGAGATCAACTCCATGTAATTACAGACAGACCTCAATTAACTCACAGCAAACCCTCAGTTCAACTCTATATGTTTGCGAAGTGCTAACATCTGCTTTAAGAAAATGTTTCTCCGACTACCATGACTGTCAATTCTTTTGTACTGCTGATCTACAGTAATTGGATCAATGTTCAGTGCACTTAAAAGTATTATTCAGTATTATTCTAAAAAAAAATAAATAAATCAGTTCTGAGCTTAAAGAAGAAATAACCTAATTATTCCAAAGGACACCTTCATTAATCTCAAGGCAGTGACTCTTATAACTTGCAGGGAGCTCAGTGGCAAACAGTCAGTAGACCAAGGAGCACAGAAGGAATACCACATAGAACTTGACATTTGACTGTCATGAACTTTGATTTCTTTTATATATGTAGTGCCATGCATGCACTGTTCAGGTTTCTTGAACTTGCTTGCAATTTATTAGGGATGGATCCCAGAAGGGGAAAAATCCATCCTCCTGTAAGCCAGAAATTGATATTAGTGCAGCCATGTTATACGTGCTGTCCCCACAGTGAAGGAGATGAGAGAGACTGCTTGAAATATCTGCTGAATTCTCTTTGGTATGCTTGAGTGTATCCTCTCTAGGAATTCAATCATGTTTCACATATCCTCACCAAGTCCAATCAAATGTGTTGCCTCTTCACAAATGCGGGATGGTTTGACCAATAATATGGAACCACAACATTTAGAAAGGTATCAGTTTTAATGATGCATTGAAGATTTAATGCAGCTGATTATCAAGGGCTGATTTATTTGTGTGATAATAGTGAAAGTTGTTTTAGTTGATATTTATGCATGAGAATTTCTGAGTGTAGCACATTTCCTTTACCTTTTTTTCCAATGAGTGTTGTTGTTGTAGAAGTGGTCCATAGCTATGCTAGCCACTCTGTGACACTGTATTCAGATATATTGTTGCTTTGGCCATATTGTTTTTTTAACCATTACCATCATCTTAGTTGTGTTTACTTATTAGAACTAAACACAACTTACAACCAAATCAAGGGAATATGTGATTATTTTGGCAGGTTTTTGATCATAAATCAATATTGGATGAATAAAGGTTTTGACCTCACGATTACACTAACTGAAAAGTCAGGGCAACACAAAAATGATTACAGTTCACGCTATGTTGGGCACAAAAGTCTGGACCAAATTTCATGGGACTTGATTCAATAGTAACATTTCTCTTAAAACAAAAAGTCAGCTTGTTGTGAGAATTTACTATGGATCAGACAAGCATTGCCATCTGTAGAGTCATGCTGGTAGCATGGCACGGATTCATAGAATATGCAGTACAAGGGGATGGAAGCTCCATTCAATAGGCAACTGTGTGTAATGGCTGATGTATGTCTAATTTAAACAAAATCTAAATTTAACTAACTTCATTTGTGGTCAATGATATTTGTGGCTATTTGTGAAATCCTGATAGAAGCTGTTGTTGTCTAGTGCTCTTTGGTTAGCAGCACATTGGAGCTGTGTTGGCAGGATGATAGAAATTGCACACAAAACACTTTGTCAAGACAACAGATCCCACCCAGCAAATGGCATCTGTGGGAGCTTGGATAATGAGTATGCCATGTGTAAACCCTTAATGTGTTTACATACAGCCAGATTAGAGACGGACCCAATACTTGCCCCTGCGGTTTCTCAAAGAATCCCTGTGGGCTACTTGAGTGATTAGCTACTTTGAGTTTGTTCAGTAGGAGTGTCTAGTGGGACGCTGCAGTGGATCAATAGGAGTTAGAATGATGAACTGTTGGGGAAATTTCTTTATTTATCATTTTTTAAATGTAAGCTCCTCAGTCCTTTTCTATCTAATTGAGTCAGTTAGCTTTGATTAATATACCTGTACTATCACATACTGTATTACTAACTAAACTATATCTGACACTCAGAGGCATGCACACTGAGTCAAGAGTAAGAGAGGTAATATAGATGTAGGAATAGGCCCATTGCCTTGACTTGCTGCTTTAGAACTTCTAGATCAGATCTGTCCCCATCATTTTAGTCACGAAGAGCAAACAGTTGTTTCAAGCACCGTCAGCAGTTAACAGAATGGCCATTATTTATTTGCTGTTCAGCCACAGAATTCATCTCAACATACACTCACCTGGAATCTATCTTTATTTAGCCTGCCAAGCTCACCGCTCCATGTTTCCTTGGCCATTTGGCTGGTAATGTTACTCATGGTCGGCTTTTTCCAGCAGCCAGGAGAAGGGGTGGAGACACACAGCTTAGCAGGCAGCCACAGCAGCACCACTGTCATTCCTTGCCATGTCTCTTTTGCTTCTTTAAAAATATGTCAGCATCACTGTTGCGATTATCAGTCAGAATGTGCTGTGTCTTTGTCCTTGATTTAATGCCAAATCTCCTAAGTAATAATGACTGCACAGACTCTGTGTCTGATGAAAAAAAGCAAAGGAAGGGAAGAGTGGGTCCTCATCTCTGCCTGTTATAGTGCCACTGGTTCCCAGCAGGAGCCTTATGAAGCTGCAGTTTGGTTTTGACATTTTGTGAATGTTGTTTCTGAAACATGCCAATCTACTTGATGTAATATGGCATGCTGTTGTTCGTCAAGCCCAGGAGCTTATATATAAAGACTGTGACTGTGAGAGATGTGCAAGATGTGTGTACATTCATTATTGATTTTGTTGTGCTCTGAAATTCCTGTTTGCCTATTTCATATAAACATGTGTAAACAGACAATTTGCAGATATACTGCATTCTCCACATTATTGACACAGAGGCCACAGAGCAAGCCTATCATGAGCCGAGTTTGTCTCAAAATGGAGCCTTCGCACTGATGTTGATTGGAGTGCAAATGGAAGATGAAGACACTAAATTAAGTTTTTGCCATTGCCTCTCACATTTTAATGAGATCAGTCGAGGTACCTGCACTGGCACATAGGTTTTCGTCCTCTACTCGCTGTCTTGTTGCCTGTTTCTTATCGTTTCTGTAATAGCACATTCAGTCCTGGTTATAATGTAACTGCACCAGAAGCATTTGTAATCAGTGATTACACTCTCTCAGGTCACGATGGCTCACTTCATTTGAAGTTACATGTTCTAGAGGACCAGTGCAGCTTTGTGAATGCTTTTGTTGCAGACTAGCTACTATAATAACAGAGGGGGGAGAGTCAGAAGCTCCATCTACTCAGAGCCCTTATTGGTTCCTTCTTTATCAGAGTCCATTCAGCCAGTCTCTAAGGGATGTCAGGGCGTAGGAGTACATTTGGCTCTGTGCTCAGACTTTTATTGCGTTGCAGAGATCTCTCCACTCTAGGAGAAGAAAGGGTCTTCTACAGTAAGTGTGCACAATCGTGGGCTTAAAATAAAGAAGCAGAATATACTGTATGTTCACCTATCAGGCATAACATTATGACCACCTTTACAATCTTATGCAATCCAATACAACAGCTCTGCCATGAATTCTACATTTACAAAGTTATACATTTTCAGTTTTTCATTGAAACTGTCAGGAATGTGATAATCCGACTACATGTGCACTATTAAGGTCATTGTGGGAGGTGGAGTTGTACTAGAGTATGTTATGTTAAGAGGTGTCTCTTATGTTTTGGCCTCTCTAATTACATCAATGAAGGATCCAAAACATTACAGACTGTACAGGTAGTCATAATGTAATGTCTGATCAGTGTATAATTTATTGTAAATTTGGGATCAATATGGAGTTGACTAACATATTGTAATGATTGGGTGCTTTTGAATAATGATGAGTAGGGATTGGGTTGGCAGAATTTAACATGTCCTATTAATCAGGACCTAGAGAATTGGGGGGGAGGACATTTAACAGCATGTACTTGGTAGAGTGCCGTCTTGCATTAAGGGCTAATAACCTCCCTTAGAGTCAGCACAGTAAACCCCCCCTTCTCTTCTCCTACCCATGCCTCCATCACCACAGTTGTATTTATTACAGGCTGCAAGGCCACGGTGATGAGACGATCAATATTTCTGGGATGATGAGGGAGAACTCATGCAATCTCTCTCTCCCTTTCTCTCTCTCTGCCTCCCTTGGCAGGGCTTCAGCAGGTAGAGAGATCAAAGCAGAGAGGACCTCTGAGATGCTGTTGGAGGGGAGACTGATGAAGTCCTCTGTGCTGTGTCCTCTAAACACACACACTCCATCACACTGTCCTATGTCCTTGCTATGTCCTGATTAAAAAAGTTTGACTTGATGTATTTTATCTCGACTAGAATTAGTGTTATCACACTTATTCTGTTGCTGTGTGTGTAGATCTAAACGGAAATGGCTGCAGTTAAAGTGGAAATGGGAAATCACATATTTATATCTCTGTGCCAATGTGGAAAGGGTGCAGAGGATCAATATGTAGCACTTTTTACCTGTACATCTTGTTATGGATGTTATCACTTTTAAAGTAAAAGTTACATTTGAAGTTGAAACAGGTTATAGAGGATATACTTTGTGGGGAAGTTAACACTGTATTGTGTTAATTATGGTCTAGAAGGACCAAACTGCACCTACCCTTAGGTGCACATCATTTGTACATGCATATCTTTCATATAATAGTATCATCAATCATAATTGGTTCTAGTGATGTGTAATGGCTGTAGCATTGCAGTTGGTGTTGTTACTGGGTTTAAAACATACAAGACATTCCACTGGTTTCCTGATTCAAAGAGATGGTTTTTACTTTTTAGGTTGTTATGTTAACCAAAATAATAAAATTAAGTTATTTCTGTGTGATACGGTGGTATGGCAAACATTTTATCATTGTAACCATAATGATGACATCCAGTGCATGATAAGATATACTGAACCAGTGATATTGGCCTTATACTGAACTGACTAGGAGGTTGAGTAGGACCCTACTAACCCATATTCAACCATGTTTATTTGGACTTAATTTACAAAAGTGTATGTGTCCATGTAACAATAAATGCAGTACAATAGCAATTAGATTTCTGCTGTATCCCAGATTTATTTTGGAGGCGTAGATCACATATTTATCCTTTTTTGACTGCTCTCATTAAGTACTGTACGCCACACTTGCACTTGTTAAAGGTCAAATATAATCTTTGTTACATACGCTACTGTGCAAAAGTCTTAGGCCACCTTTAGATTTGTTTTTTAGCAATGCTATGATAGGCATGCGTATTCTATTAGACAAAAAATTGTTTGTGGTGCTACTACCCTTCCACAAAGACCATTCCTGATTGTGCTTCTTTGACAATGGGAGGATCAAATTGGCTTCCAGATGAACCCGAATGACTAAATAAATTCGCCTACATAATCTGTTTATTGTTTCTAATATATTTGGTTTTTATACTTTGTATGCATTCCCTTTATTTTCTAGTTGTCTTATATTAAAAAGACTAACAAATTATTATATGAAATATATTAATATTATTCCAGAATATATTCCAGAAATTGTAGCTGTCTACCAGAACCCTTTTTTAGGATGGAAATCAAGTTTCTCTAATCCCCTATGACTTTCTTTTTACACAGTATATAAGAAATTATCTGCCACAGAAAGCCCATTGTTACTGGGTTACTTATGTCTATGTAAACCCAGTTTATGCTCCTGGAGACATCCATCGGGTGTAGGTTATATTAATGTGGGGACAGAATGTCATCTTAGCTTCTATAATGCACCATGTCCACGTCTCTCCAGGATCTCACCCAAAAAGCACTGGTTGGTGTGCAACCATGCAAACGTGCAAGAGCTTCCTTTATGCTAGTTTGTGGTTGGTCTCTTGTTGAACTGTGTATTTTTCTAAAGGTCCATCTAGTTTCAAATGTTTCTCCCTAGCTCAGAGCATTATGGCGATTAGGAATTTCTTTTTATCTGCTACAGGGATTCTAGCAACCAGCCATTGACACACAGTCCCCAGATTGTATATGTGTGGCTTTTCATGTATGATCATTTACAGAAATATCAGCAAAGGAGGGATCATCTGTCTTATTTACAAAATCTATGCATATGCTTTTGCTATGAAGTGATGACTTACATGTATATGTTCATATGTGGATTGCACCGACATGCTTTCTGCTGATACATGCTGCAGTAGATGGGAATAGCTGCCTAGTGATAAAAGCACCTCCAGGAATGTCAGGATTGCTTTCTCTCGGTGGTTAGTGGCACTCCAATGGCTGCTGATACATTATAAATCATTTACACAGTCATTTTGGAATGCAATATCCTCCTCTAAATGCTGGCTTTTCTTCTCTATTGTTATTAGAGGGAACTCTGCAGTAGGTGCACAAGGCTGAGGGGTACCCTAAGCCATATAAATTGAAAATTGATCAGACAGTGTTGGAAGGTGCGGTCAGCGGCACCACTGGTGCACCTTGGGACTGCTGTTTAGCATTTATAGCACAGTCACTAGAGGCGCCCCTTATGCCTGTAGCTACATCCCCCTCTGCCCTTTCTTTTGTTCATCCCAAAATGTGATCTCTTGTAAAAGCAAACAAAGGAGTTGAAATTTAAACTTTAACTTCATATCTATACCACAGGGGGCTGTAGTGAAATGCTGCATGACAGAAACCAGGGCATGAAAATTTTAACATTTTATTATGATGCTGTGTATTACTCCTGTTGCTGGCTTTTAGCAGTGCTACTTCTGTAAATATAGCTATTCTTTAAATATTAATGTAAACACTACATTTTGAAGTAGAGTGTAATTACATACTGACAGTTGATGTGTTTCTCATTTCAGTTGTCCTATTAGTATTATTAGGCACATCTTGACAAGTTGCCCAACAGTTAATTGCAATATGCAAGTCAAAGGCAGGTTCTTGATTATGTGGATTGATGATAGCACTAAGAGCTCTGTCATGTTTATGTGAGCTGTTTGATGTCATGACTGAAAAGGACTCCATGAGTCAATAAAAGTGACTGACTTAAAATGGGAGCAAACTGGTGGGCTGTCAGGGAACTAACATCAATTTTTCTGTCCTCTTTTTTTGCAGCACGGGCTAGAAGATTTGACAAGCGGAGAGGGGATAGCGAATAAGGACCTCACTGCAGAAAGGAACTGCCTAACTGTGACTGCTGCTCCTTGTCTGTAAGCCGGCGGGCTCCAGTATCACAGCTGATGACTGTCCCTCAGGTAGCTGGACTGCAAGGCTGAGCAGGAAGCCTTTGTGTTTGCTGAGGGACTGCCCCAGCTTGTATGTTGGTCACTTGCAGTTGCACTCGCTCACAGGGACCATGTGGTTTTCTCCAAGGAGAAGTCGTCTCCCCTCGCAGAACTGGCATGGTGCCCACAGTTGCACCAATCTCAGTGTGTCCTTGTGGGTATTAAGTTTTTGTTGGTGCTTTGTGGCTGTGAGAGGTCAGAACTACCACCCCACTGTGAACACACAGTATGGGAAACTCAGAGGGGTGAGGGTGCCCCTGCCCAGTGAGATTCTGGGACCGGTGGATCAGTACCTGGGGGTTCCATATGCTGCCCCCCCAGTGGGAGAAAAACGCTTTATGCCCCCTGAGCCTCCTTCTTCCTGGTCAGGGATCAAGAACGCCACCCACTTTGCTCCTGTCTGCCCCCAAAATATTCACAATGCTGTTCCAGAGATCATGATGCCAATATGGTTCACCTTCAACCTGGATATAGTTACCACGTTCATACAAGATCAACACGAGGATTGTCTTTATTTAAACATCTATGTTCCAACAGAGGATGGTGAGTGTGTCGAGTATACAGGATGAAGCCCAGCTTGTCCTCTTCTTCTCTGTCCCTACCTTCTTCTCTTTCTACTTTTTCTCTAAAATGTGTCACTTCAGTATTTTGCGCGGAGCATGACCTGTTGTCTGGCGCATGCTGTGTCTGTGTCCATCATTTCAACCTTCCATCTTGACTTGATCTTTCATTTAGTCTTTTCATCAACTCTCCCCTTCCATGCCACTGTTAGAGGTTCCTCTTTTGATGACTAAAAGACATATTAATATGACAGAATTTTTAAAAAAGGAAAAAAGATATCTAATCATACAAGAAACAGATTGGAAATAGTTGGTGCACTTTTCTACCCTCACTGTCTTGACTGTTCTTGGGATATTAGCCATTAGTTATTAGTAGCTTGCCTCATAAGTGAATGATCTACTGTAGGGTTGGTGAAATATTCTGTCTGGTACATGAGAGGCCTGTGGCATCAGCCTAACCTATGTAAGACCCTTTACTCTCCTGGCTTTATCTAGTTTGTCCTTGTACAAAGCAAAATTTGACAGAACATGTTGTGCAAAAGGCAAACATAGATTGGGCTCTACCATGACTAAAAGTCCTAAAAAGTTTTAGATTTTGCTGAATCTATTAAATGGGCAGCATTATTGCACCACTTGAAGGAGACCCACACAGGAAAATGGGCTTGAAATGTTAAGTGCTCTGAGAATCAAAGAGGCAATGTCAAATAACACTTCCATCTATCACATTAGAATGAGAATTGCCAAACTCTGGAAAATGTAGCCTCTCTGCCTTCTGTGTGGCTGTAATGGGTCTTAAATAGAAGTGCATGTGAATATGGGCTTCCTGTGTCCCAGGATGCAGCAAATTCATTCCACCATTTTGGAATATTTCTGCAGCAACACCCCAGTTCTTTCTCAACAGGTCCTCTCTTGTTTTTGTTGTTGATGATGACTGGGAGGGTGGGAGGAGGGAAAGAGTGTGAAGAGTGGTTCTGACTTAGTCTGAGTTGTTGCATGTCACAAGCGATCTTTTCCAGAGCTCTCTGTTATTTTGTAGTTTTTCCATTCATTTTACAGTCAAAAGAATATCCAAGGAATGTGCCAGGAAACCCAACAAGAAAATGTGTAGAAAAGGAGGTATGTAAAACAAACAATAAAAAGACAACATGGAACGAAAGAGAGGAATTGAAAGAGAGAGGAGAGTGATGGGTGCATCCTTCCAAAGCCACCAATATCACCACCTATCAACTCCCAAATCACTGTGCTAATTGAGATGAACATGGGACTTGTGATTCAGGTCAACCTTGACATGAGTCTGAGAGATGAATGAGTGGTTATGCAGTGTTGTGTGTATGTGTGTGTGTATGTGTGTGTGTGTGTGTGTGTGTGTGTGTGTGTGTGTGTGTGTGTGTGTGTGTGTGTGTGTGTGTGTGTGTGTGAGTGTTTGTGTCTGTGTATGGTTTTACTATAACAACACATGTCGAGGAGTGCAAATCCAAGTCCCTGAGTATAGTAAATAATGGATCTTTGTCAAACTGTAGATTGTAATGTATAAGAATAATATGTATTTTATTTATGTACTTTTATTTTTTACTGTATGGCATGTTTATTGTTCAAATTTAATATATTTTTAAGTTAAATGCAACTGTTGATTAAATCAGAGGTACAAGTGCTACTTTGAAATGCAAGAATATGAAATTTGAATCAATACACAAATAACTTTAGTCATATTTCAGACTGCTTTGACAGCACTTAAGACAAAAGCCTATTGGAAGTATTTGTCAAGCATGACACCTGAAAGCTTTGGAGTCTCAGCAGTTGATTAAATTTACACAAAACAATAGTTGGCCATCATTCTCTTGAATTTATTATTAACATATGTTCAAATATGGGGTTATTTATCTATCCACATGGCAAAAGCTCAAACACTCCACAATAGAGAAACACAATCCAAATTCGTTAGCAACTGCTAAAACCTCACTGTTGGAGTTATTTTTCTAATTTTATAAGCCAGCCTAAAGGCGCTAGCGGACCTCCTGAGTAGCATCAAGACTGTGATCCTGGGCATATCTTGCTCCACAGTAAAGATTCAGTTTCAGCTGGCAGGGCTTTGCTGTTGATTTCCACAGATGCAGGGGGCAGCTATTGGCCTCACTCTGTGCTAGTACACTTGTACATTCTGCTTTGGTAAACCAATTTTGTTAGAGACAGACTGGCCCTCCAGGCACTTCTGCTTCTGAATTAGTCCCAGTTGTGGAATATACACAGAAATATCTCCTTAATATTCCCCTTCCACTTGGAATTTTTCAATTATCTTCCCTATGTTTGGTAATGAGAAAATGGTTTATCATAAATTTCATATGTTGCTTTTGTGACACATTGTTGTGCAGAGATGATTGTTGCAGTTCCTCTGTGCTTATAAACATGAAGGTTCAGTTTTCAGTCTTTCAGTCAACATTTTTTAATTCCTAATCTTGGCTTATGTTGAATTAGCAGTACAAATTAAGCATACTTTATCCGTCTTAGGCCGTGTAGAAAGCAACCTCTGAAGCATACTTTGGCTTTGGTTAAAGTGTTGTTTGACAAATTCAGAGTGAATTGGTAAACAGTTTAACAGTTCATCAGTTCCTTCATTTACATAACTGGTGTCAATTCCATAGTTCGATCCATAAAGTACTACATTTTAATAGGATTTAAATGTTTTCTATTTCAAAATTGAAATGCTTTCAACAGAGACTTGTGAAATGCAGTAGAGTCATACACAGTGTGCATCTTCAGTACCAATAAAATCTCCACTTTTTAATTGTATAATCTCTATGTCAATGAATGTGCTTCCTCTGGAGGAAAACAGTGCTTAATTAAAAAAAAGTATGGTATTTCACTCTTGATGAAATGGTTGTGTGATTGTTGCCAAGCAACAGTATGCAGTTGTGACAGGAGCAGACTAAATGTCCCTCTTACCTAACGCGTACCTTTGTTGCAATGGTGATGCCTGTCAAGTGAAAGAAAAACTTAATCTATGAACCCAGCAAAATGCACCACACAATTTAAAATTTACATATTTCTTGTGTTTTATGAGGCAAGGTGCTAACATGTGACATGTGATTTGTACACGTGTGTAAAGACAGAAAACAATTATCAAGTTTACAGAGTGGCAGTAAGAATCTAATTTGGTATTATTTCCCATTTTACAGCTGAGAACACCTATCCTATTGAAACTGTACTGCTAGCATCCTACTGGGCTTTGTGCAGGAAAACCATCAGATGGTCTAATAACAAAGATGTGGCTCATTTTCTTCCATTAAACAGAAAGAAAGCTCTTGAACCACACAGTAGTCCCCTAACAAAACATCAAAGACAGACTCATTTAAAGAATATTGAAGGTTGAAGACGAAATTGTTGAAGCTGTTCTTTTTACAGTATAGTCAGTTGTTATTCCATGCTAGGGTAGTTGTGTTGGTAATTTTGACAGGGCAAATTCAACAGAGCATTGGTCACTGTTCTAAACCCATATCCTGTTTAACTAAAATTAAAGTAGAAAAAAGGCTGTTCCTTATTTTGCTAAACTAGTGCAGCACCACTTGTCCAAGAGGTCTGAGCAGGTAGTGACTGAGATCATGTGGAGACGATCCAATGTGCAAGATCAACATCTTAGCCCACTACTGTCTCTTATAGTGTGTCCATACAGCACGAAGCAGTGGCAGAGTTAGAGACATTGGAGCCTTGGTTATATCACACAATCATTTCCCTGCTCTGAGGCAGAGTGAATGGAGTGAATAGAGGGGTAATGATGTGCAGGGACACAGCTAAGCACTATTCAGTGTCAGTGTAAGACTGGCTTGAGATGGGTCAATTTTGTGAGGACAAATCCTGACCAGGTCAATCTGTACCGTTAAAGCAGGTTTACATTGTAAAATTGATTGACAAACTTAAGTGAGCTGCAAAATCACGTTATTTTGATGAGATCATCACTGAGACAGAATTGTGGTGGTAAGGCACATTCACTGTGCTGCATTCTGCCTGTTTATATAACACGCACGTTGTTTTCTACTGGGTTTACAACATGTCTCTTTCAATGCTTGTAACCTGCTTGTAAAGTCTGTCCTTAGAGTCCTTCACGCTAGTCTCTCTGAATAACACTGCTTCTGAGAGACACTCTTAGATCAACCTTCCTGACTCCTAAATTCATCCCTCATCATGAGTCTATTTGAGATAAGTGCAGTGAAATCTGTTGTACGTTTTGGCTTGATTTGGACCACTCAACTATCATTCCTATGCAGCTCTCTCAGGCAGCAGGCTGCCATGTGTTACACAGGCTGGTGCCAGTACTGAACAGCCTGATCATTGCCAAACCTGTAGATTAAGTACCCCTGCAGAAACTCTGGACATTTTTTCCTCTTACCAGATGACCTGCAGATGCTAGAGAGCTGTGGAAACTGAGAAAGAGCCACAGTCCTGGTAAGACTGTGTCTGGCCCATGGCAGACAGTAACACACCATGGTAATCCCGTTGGTTGGCCGACTCAACTGTGCCTCGGGGAAGGAGGGGCTACTCCCTGAGTGCTACCGAGGAAATCTGTACGCTGAGCAGACAGGGCAGAAACTTTCCAAGAAGACAAGAACAAATATTGGCTTGTGTGATTTAAAAACATAACAGATGTCCCTCATTGTTTAAAAGAAAATTACTTCTATGATCTTGTTTGATCATGTATTTGGGGCAGTTGATGACCTCAGTGAGTGGAGGCTGTACCCAGCCAGTGGTGGATCCAGTCACACCGAGTTGAGATGCAGGACGCGACCTAAGCAGGAAGTTCCCATTCAGAGGCCTCCTGCTGCTGTGCTGTCCAGCTTCCACAGTCAATCCAAGGCTCAATATCTCTGTTCTGTTCTTTGTTTATCCCAAACTAAAAGGAAAAAGACACAGGCTGTGCAGTCCTGAAGCCTGTTTAAAGGGGAAATCACAATTTTAAGTCTCATGCTTCATGTCTCAATTTTGAATGGCATTGCCATAGGTTCTTGAATCCATTAAAGTTGAATAAATGATTCACACTCATGTTTTCATACCTGCACCACATTATTCTGCACAAATTTTCTTTAAAATTCAAACTGACACTTCTTGACACTATCTTTTATAGTATGAATGTGTATCCTTTCAATGGTGTTTTGCCCTTATCCACCAGTCAGTCAGTGCATTTGGTGAAGACAAAGAGGCAAAAGGTAGCTTTTTTTCCCTTGTAAGCAAACAAAAGTTCTGAAGACATTTAGTGTTGGACTAAACATGTTGGAGTGCATGCCCTACTCAAAAATTATTTGAACTGCTGATTTGTACAGAACATGTACTTTTAAATTGTTGAAGTTGTCATGGTTTAGGTTGAAAGGCTATACACTTACGTTGTTCTGCCTTAGTCTGAAATCAGCTGTGATACATATTAACAGGGGTGCTGCACATATTTTATCTTCTTCACTGATGATAGTGAGGAGGTGTGATCAGAGGGGGTCTGGAGAAGGGCCAGAGCAGAGCAGGCTTTGGTGGATGCCAGAACAGGAAACAGAAAGTGATAGGTCACCCAGCAACGAAGAGTCCCTCTAGGAAGTCGTCGAACCACTTGAGATCAGGAACAGGGATGCTGGCGACCAAATGCTCAGTATCATGCCGCCCATCGACAAGAACAGGAACAGGTGTGGTGTCGATGGCCTTGGTGTCGTACCGCCCAAGATCAGGAACTGAGGAGACAGTTACCATGTCATTGTCACACTCAGGACGAGGAACAGAAGTAAACATGGCGGCAACGACCTCTGTGTAAAGCTGCCCAGAATCGGGAACCAGAACTGGGGGAGGGGCAACAAAGTCATTGTCGTCCCACTCGGGATCAGGAACAGGAGCAAGAGTGGCGGCGATGGCAATCTCGTCATAGAGCTGCCCGGGATCATGAACAGAGGTTATTGCATCAACCAGCCAGTGAACAGGACAGGAACAGGGGCCAGTGCTGGAACCGAAAAAGGTGCAGAAGCTGGGTCAGGTGCAGAGACTAAACCTGGTACTGGAACTGGTGCAGGTGCAGAAACAGAGGCCAGGGTTGATGCAGGAACTGAAGCTGCAGAGACTGGTGCAAGATAAGGAGTAGCTGAAGCTGGGCCCAGCCCAGGAGCTGAAGTTGGAGCTGGACTTGGTGATGGTGCAGTGGCTGGTGGTGAAGCCGGGTTGGGTGCAGAGGCCCAGGATCTGAGAGACTAGATGTCTTCTATGGAAACGTTGCAGGTGGGAGAGTCCAACGGCTCCTAAACAACCTCCTATTATGGCTTGCCGAGTACAAATAAATGGACAATGCTGGGGGTTGTGAATGGCTGATGTGATCGCAAGCACTGGGTCATGTGTGGCTCTGGTCAGGTGTGGAACTGGAGCGGATCTGGAGCTGCACATACTGGAACTGGATCTGGAGCTGCAACAAGAACTAAGGAGTCTAGGACACAAGAAGCTAATACAAAAAAAAAAACACACAAAAAAACAATAACCAAGACAAAGACAGAAAACCAACTAAAACAGTTACAAAACCAAAATAACTATTGGCAGAAAACAAAAGCATAACAAGGCTAACCAGAGGTATAAGTCCAGAGTGGCAGAAGTCACAGGGGTGAACAGGAACAAGACTGGCGCAGACTGGCAGAGAGCAGAGAGCAGGCCATGACACAACATAGCATGATAATCCGGTGAGGGTTCTGTAGAAACTGAAGGTATTTATGGAGAGGGCTAGATGCACATGGGCTGCAGCTGGATGATTGACTGAGAGAGAACAGGTGTGTGTGTCTGGAGAGCAGAACTGGAGGTGTGATCAGATCAGAGTGTGTGTGTGAGTGAGAAAGGCAAGGCAAGGGGGCGTGGTGCTGTGAGTCTGACACTATTGCAGGTGTATAGTTGTAGTCCGGTGGATCAGGGAGCGAGTAAATGGAAAAACCAGGAAGACAGGGCAGGAGAAGGACAAGACGACATGGGTCATGACAATCACAGATACAGTCAAGAGACCCCAGTATGTTACATTACCCCAGAAGCCTGTTCTCTCAATCAACCATGTTCCTATCCATTATAGAGCCATAGACAGGCACAAAGACATTTTAGCTGCCTTTTATTTGTTATTTTTTATTTTGAGAACAGCTGAAGCGCCGTGTGAGTTTTGGCTGTCCTTTACCGCAGGATTACAGCCTCCTTAACCTTTTAGCTGCATTCTTCATCATTCTCTCTTATGTGTCTCTCCCAAGCTGTTCCTTAACCCCAACACTGGGAGACAGATTGAGAGAGATGGAGACAAACAGACAGAAAGAGAGAGAGAGAGAGAGAGAGAGACATAGGGAAAGACATGGAGGGCAGAAAGACAGGAGGAAAGACAGATCCAGGCATTCTGAAAGAGTAAAATGGCCACCTGAGGATTAGAGACTGAATATAACTGCACCAAATTGTCAAGGCTGCAACATTTCACATTTCACTAAGTCCCTTTCCACATTCTGACCTTTCTGATATTTAACTCCAAGGCCCATCTATTGTCAGCAAACCTTTTTCCAGCAAAGGAAAGGCAGTTAACATTCAGCCTTTCCACAATGTATTGAGTGAATTGTGGATTCAGTCAAGAAGTCTCTAGTGTCTGAGTGCACTCTCTCTATCTATATGTGCATGTGAGAGAGAGCGTGTGTGTGCACATATGTGTGCTTACTTTGGTTTATTCATTCAAAACTCTACAGACAACTGCTACACTGTCTATTGTTTGCAATTCCATCCTGTTGAAATGTTATATTTCAATACCCTTTATGTAAGAAGCAAGTCCATCAAATGCGCTTTTCTTTAACCTGATTTGATAAATGTGACAGGTTTCTATTTCGCTTGTAAAGGAACATGAATAATAGCTGTTATTCTATATGCATCCTGTTTTGAAGCAACTCAGATATTGTCTTCTGGAGCCCAGCTAGGCAAAAAACCTCATCAATTCTTTGTAGTTTTATTTTAATGTGACAATCTTCCAGTGCGACATTACTTTAAAAGTTTCAAGGTCAAATATAGGCTCCCTTGCTGAGTCATTGCAGATGTCAGATGCTTGCAGTATCCCTGCAGTAGGTCCAGCATTTGACACACAGACTCGGAGACGACGCGATTCACGGTGACAGAACTTCCCTGTCAACACCTGCCATCCAATTTATGCCTGTCTAAAACACCATCACTCAATAATCTCACTGTTTTACCACAGCAGTGGATCTCAGAGAAACTATAATCAATGAAAAGCCATAAATAAGGATACTGAAGTGGGAGAAAAAATGTTTTGGATCCTTTTTTTTTCTGTTAAAACATATTTTCGTGTTCCCATGAACTCATTGAGATCAAATGTGCTTGATTCTCTGACTGTAACAACTTTCTAGTTATACTACTACTTTTCTAGTTATACCACTGCAGTGCTTTGGATTCTGTTAAACTGGAGTACCCAGAGAAAACCCACACAGACATTTGGACAACATGCAAACTCCACACAGAAAGAGTCCCAGCAGACTGGTGCACCAATGTGCCAGCCCAAATTATTATTAATAAATATTTAATATTTAAACCAACTGCATTTTAGCTAATATAATATACATACAAATACTGTATACAAAGGTTAAAGGTTACAAAAATAGTGATACATTTTTATACAGAAGGCTTTCACTTTGCAGGAGAGTGTGGCCTAGCACACCTGGCTTTTATCTTACACCTTCCAGTGGCTAATGTAAATTAGAACCCTGGTCATGTTTCTTCCCCACTGCTTGCTGCACCCAAAAACATCCAATAATCTCACATTGCCAAACACAGTAACACAATAGTTGTGCATTTAAATGCAAAATAGTTATAGTTGTGTGATCATGCTTAGATAACTAAAACCCGTAAAGCAGCCCACTGCATTATTTATCGCCCCAGTTATACAAAACTGACAGACAGACTGAACAAGGTCATTCAAAAGGCTTCTCCTCTTCAGAGCTTGAATGCACTCAGTAAATGTCATGACACTCAGCCTATTACATTATGTAATATATTGCAGCAATCAATTAACAATGGAAGGAGTATTCATACACAGTGGTGAATTCATTCAAATAAAAGCTACTTGTGTCAAAGGGGGTTATATTGCGCCTGTGTTCAAACTGTATGTGTGTTATGACATCTTTCTCTGACTTTACCTGACTAACTGACTTGTCCACTTGAATGATAGAGCCAATTTCTTAACAAGTTCCTTTGTGACCTCTTAGTAAATATTGGATGAAGGAGTTCACCCTATAAGAACATCACATGACTTCCAGTTTTCACTTTCCACTGTACCAAGAGCTGTTCAGTGTTAAAGTGGATAGAGACATGCGTGTAACACAAGTAATAGGTTAGTTGCCCAGATCCTCATGTATCTAGTTGTAATATGATAAATTGAGGTTATAGATAACGACTGAATAGTGGCAACAAAATAGAATTAGGTTTTATTTCATGTCATCTTCAAGACGAAGATCACCCAAAAAACATGATTTAATGTATCAAGAAATGCTAATCAAAATCTGAACTGACAGTGGTGCTGGATGAAAGGTCAAGGATTCACCATAATTGTGAAATTCTCCCAAAATGCCCTATTTTCTCTCAGTCCTTTTATGATATAATATTAAAACGATCTAGACCATCTGACTGACCAACATTGGTGTCTTAAGGCCCTGCTGCTAGTGAGCAATAAAAATAATTGTCCATGGCTGTCTAACCAGTTTAGAACAACACGGTGTAAGTGATAGGTCACAATAGGACTTGTATTCTATATTTGTACATGTTGTGTAGCTGCTCTAGGGAGCTTAATTTTTACACTAACATGTAACACAAGTACAGCAGCACATTGCCTGTTGTTGAGAGAGGAAAGACAAGCTGAAATAACTGCACACATCACTGAGTATACATGATACACGCGATGTTGTGATTTATTCAAATCTCACCACCTCCAGGGGAGGTACACAATGCTATGTTTTTGTGTAAAAATCATCTGATCATAATGGGTCTTAGTATTAGGCAAATATAACCTCAGGCAGCCAACAACATATAACTTCTTTCAACATCCCAATATTTATTTAATTTGTTATTATTTAATTTATTTGTTTAATAATTAAGCCAAAAAGAAGAAGAAGAAGAAAAACTTGTATATCCCCCAATCATCCAGTAGTTTATAGATGAACCTATATCAGCAATAACTTGAAGTAATTGTTTTCTGTATGATCCATTTCACATTATTGTAGTTGACTATAGAATACCATATCAAGAAGAGTTCAAGGTCAACTCCTTGCCCATGTTTCGTCTTGGCTTCTATGCTGTTGTATTTGACTAATACTAAGAACCGCTACAATCAGATTATTTTTTATTATGTTTTTACACAAAAGGAAAGTATTAAGCAACTGGATGCTTAAATTAGACACTAGGGTCGCTAAAACCTTGTTTAAACACACAAAAACCTTAATCTGATTTCAAAAAATATTGTAAAAAAAATAAATAAATAAATGCTGAAAATGCCAGCTGTGTATGACTCTGCTCCTAATGCATTGTGACAATTTTGTTTAAGTTACTTTCTGCAAAGTGTGTTTTGTGTTTTTTGCCCAGTATAGTCTTATAAGAAATTGGATACTGTTAAAATCTGTTATTTTCATGTTCCTGCAAATCTTCTCTGTGTTAATAGGAAATTTTCTAATGATCATTTTATATTTTATGTGACTTTGTTATTAACAATATGTGGTCTCACATACTATTAATATGTGATCCTGCTTTTTACTGAACTGTCATGTTTTACCAAACATGCTATTTTGAATTTCCCTGTGCCTCTCTATGTCTCTCCCTGCTTCAATAACAGGGGTCCATGCCAAAAAACAGGGCGAGGATTTATCGGATAACGACGGTGATGAAGATGAAGGTATTTTCTATGGTGAACAAAGATGGAGCATGATTTTTTTTCCAATGAATGTCACTATTTTGTGATGTTTTTATTTTTTGCTTTATCTTGTTGAGTTTCTATTTGCAGATACAGTCATCAAGCATCCATGTCACATTGCAGTCTATGGAACAATGTTGTCTGTCTGTGTGAGTGAATGTGAGGTTCTCAAGCATCTAAATTCAAGCTAAGAGTGTTTGGCTTATAGGAGTCAGATGAGATCTTGTCATGTCCAGATAACTAAGCCTGGTTTGAATTATTTTAAAATCTCACACAATGACCTGAGCAACTGCTATTACAATGGTAGAGACAGTGGTGAGAGCCCCTTCTTAAGGTGTAGGAAGAACGGCAGAGGGAAAATGTAATATCAGACCGTTCACCAGGTCTGCCGGCAGATTTAGATGAGGAGCGGCAGATCAGAAGTACTGCTGGAGAGGATTAGGGGCGAGAGGTGTAGAAAATGGGAAGTTGCTGCTCAGCAATCGCATTGTTCACTTTTCATATTTATCTTGGGATATTCCTGGCTCAGGGTGGATCTCTGCTGAGATTAGAATGAGAGACGATCCTTGCACTGCAACAGAAACAGCTGTGTCTCTGAATCAAAATCAGACACTTGATATTGCTCCGCCCTTTTCTTCCTTTGCCAGGTGATGCAGGCATGATTTTGTGTATCAAGGTAAAGCCCCTATTCAATACTCTATTTGTTTACCATGGCCAATCTGGGCTTTCTCACATTATGTGTGAATTTTTAAGAGATGGCAGCATGTGTTTAGGGTATATGGACCTTATATTTGGCAGGAAAACTGAGATGGTAATTCACTTTCATTTACAGTATATGTCTTGAATGTTGGCAGAATGAGCAGCAGCTTTGCTCCAGGTTGTTTGGCATTAACCCAGCTGAGGACAATTGGCTAAGGTTCTTTCCAGATGTTTATAGAGAAGCTCCTTCCTCTTTGCCAGGGGACTCATCTCTTACAAAGATGCCTCATGCTGCCCTTGATCACAGAACAGGAAGCATTGTCATGGCAGCACTTTGACACACAGGTGTTTCCTCATCCAAGCTCAGGGCGCACTGTTGCAACTAAAGCCAAATTGCTTTCAGTCTTTTGACTCACAAGTGTGTATGCGTGCACGCATATGTATATTTGTCTTCCTTCAATCAAGCCCACATGCGTCATTGTATGTAGTCCTAAGTCCGTTCAGAATTGCTGACAAGTGCCGATCCCTTTGTCTGGCAAGTCTTTGCATGCATACACAGTGGCTTGGTCTCCAAGCTGTTGTGCAAGGCTAGCCTTAGTGAAAATGTGAGTCTTTACTGAGCGCAACTAATGCTGTTTGTAGAGCATCACCGTAGGAGCACAATACAGTCCCAGCAGAATTTTTATCACAGCACTGTAACTAATGCATGTGTGACAGAGTTGGTCATCAATCCCTAAAAAGGATACAGAAGATTTTCATTGTTTGGAGTTTTGGAGTTTTTAACTGTTGTGGTCAGACATGAAACCTGTGTTCATGGACACACCTTGTTTCTCTTGTAATTCCACTCAAATAAAACTGTTCTTCACTAAAGGATCGTTGAGTACACCACACAAACAACAGCATCCTTGTAAGCTACCTTACATATTACTGCTCTCACAAGTGGCTGTACTATTATTGCAGGTTGTAGCAAGCTCCTTGTCTGAATTAAACATACTGCATGCATTACCAATGAAAGTCAAACATTTGTATTCTAGTTAAAGGACAAGTAGAAACTGAACACAAGCAAAACCCCCACTATTTTTCTCTTTATCTGATGCATCTCTTAACCACATATTCTCATTCAGTTCAGAGAGCTGCTGTCTTGTCTAGCTTTCCTGTCTAACCCCCTCTGTCTCTCAGTCTGCTCATCCCAGCACTACCATGCTGTCTCAGTTGGCAGTCCTTTGGCTAATTCCCTCTCTCCCGCCCTCCACCATATTTGAGCTGCCCCCCATTTTTGTTATAAACCTCCAGACATACTCTTAAAGTCTAATTCAGTTCAGTTTTATTGAGACAATAAAAGATTTCTCACATTGCCACAAAATGTAAGTTACATATGTAATGGAATAGTAATATGTGAATTTACAATAAAAAGGCCATGAAACAGCAAATAAAAGACTTTAAGCTGAGGTGAGAAGATAAGCAAATGAAATCTGTAGCAAGGAATATAGTGATTTTTTTTATATTGTATATCTGTTTCTGTCCAGTGGCTATCCCTGAGGCTCTCCCTCATAGCCTTTCTGTTTGTTTGTCTCTTCCTGTGTCTCACTATCTTCCCCTTTGTGTGTCCGCCTGTCTGTCTGAGCAACAGTCAACCCCCTGGCACCAACCAAAGTGCATTCAAATTCTACACAACACTCCCTCCAGCAACACAGAGTGTGTGGGGGCCAAGTTGCTGTGATTTACACGAGCCCACAATCAAGACTCAATTTTACAGAGGCAGTTATTGCACTGTAAAAAGGGAGCGCAAGCTTTCAATCACCGACCTGCTGTTGTTAGATAAAGGTGGGCATGTAAATAGAGGAAATGGGGCTGTGTAGGAACTAAATCTCCCAGGTGGAGCATGGCTGTGGTGCTGAGGTACTGTGCCCAGTGTTAGGCAGACAGAGACAGCCGTCCACACTCCACCTTGAGTGTCTTGTGCCACTGCTGGCTCTGCCCTATTCCACTGATGAAAAATAGATGTGTGTGTGTGTGTGTGTTTGTGTGTGTGTCTTTTGGCACTTCGAGATCCGAGCTCTAATCAGGAGGAATGCCTTCATCCAGCATGAGTACATGTACATGTACACACACTCACACACATGTGCATACACATTAAATCAGTCAAGCATACAGACACACACAAACAATACTTACTTGCTTCCAAGCCTGAGAAACAATCAAAGAAGAAGACAACACTCATATGTACACATACTCATACCCCAGCCCCCAGAGAAGCTCTCAATCGTTGCTGTGCCAGGGAGCAGAGCTGAGCTCCACCTGCCTGGGTATTACCATTAATTCCATTGCACAGGCCTGACTGGATCCCCATCCAGCAAAGCCCTCAGCTCGGCTCAGACAGCCTGGAGAGTGGTGAATCGACAGTGGAGGCAATTCACACACCATCCTCTCCATTCTGCCACTATCCTATTCTCTGTGATGTGGCAGGGATGAGGAATCATGGCCCCTTGAAGCCCATTTATGCAAAGATATTTGGGATACTGCTGTTCAGCTTCTTTCCAAGATAAGCATTTCTTCTAATAGCTGATCCACAACGGCATGATTTGACCATTTCAAAGGACGGGCAAGCCAGACTGTTACTGCCATCTTTTTGGTTTGTCCTTTACTCTTGAGTGGCACAAAATAATTGGCTACGCAAAACATGTCAAACATGCTGTTGTTGAAGAATAAAGAGTCGAGATACAGAGGGTTCTAAATAAGTTCACTGAGGCACATTGACTTTTTATTTACACAACGCCACATCACATTTGAGAGTTGCTTTGCCGTATGCCCTGCAATGTGTTTATTGGTGTGCAGTCAGTCTTTCTTTCTCTTTCCTCTATATATTCTTACATACGCTACTCTCTGTCTGCTGGGTTGCCAACATCATATTTAACACACAAACACACCAGCTAGGGAGCAAGAAGTCACCTTCACACAAAGGTCATTCCTCCCATTACATTTACTGGAGTGATGTCAAGATTCAAAGCAGAGGCACATACTGTCACACACACACACACCTTTCATGTACCCAAAGCAGTGTTTCTTTATATACATAAAGGCACATCTTGGTTCCTTTCATAAATGTCAAGTGTTGTGTAGGACACTGTGGATTCTGACATTCTCCAACTAGAAGGTGCTCTTTTCCTGCCCATGCCATCACTCCTGATGGAGTACAGGCATTGAAAGTCCATTGGCTTAAAATAGAATATTTTTTATTTAGTTAGTTTTTTGTCTTTTTCCTTTGTGGTTCTCCATTGTCTTCCAAATTAAAACATTTGATACTGTATGTTCCTTCAGCTTTTCCCTTTAAAAGCATAGTTACACACAGTGCTAGTTAATTTGTTTCAGTTTAATGGGAATATTAAACAGATATCCAGTGACATTCAAAATACGGTCACTGATTTGTACAATGGCACAATCTGCTGTACAGGCTGGTATAATTACAGTGCCTGTTTTGTGAGGAGCTTCTCAGATAAACTATATGCAGTTACAAAATGTGATCATGGCCAGTAATGGACTTGTCATGAGTGAAGTGTGAAGCATGGCCTGACAAGAGCACTACAGTAGGGTGCATGTCATGTCCTGCCACATCAGGCCATTGTCACCCGTTCCCCCCACCTCAGACCTCGTTGATAGTTGCTGACAGCCACCATGTTTCACCGAGTGTTGACACAGTGAATGCCACTGACACTT
This sequence comes from Helostoma temminkii, assembly GCA_900302695.1. Lineage (NCBI taxonomy): Eukaryota > Metazoa > Chordata > Actinopteri > Anabantiformes > Helostomatidae > Helostoma > Helostoma temminkii. Next base: position 6,110 of record OMLM01009159.1, on the reverse strand, counting down.
ATCTCCACTTGCCTTTGTCCTGTCCCACTCCGGAGTGTCATGGCCGCTCCTGGGGGCGCTTAATGTCAGATATGTGACTGACTGTTTTCAGTGGAGTGAGAGGCAAAGGACAAATGGTGGATGTACAGGGGTACAGAGAAAATGAGGCCGAGAAGGAAGAAATGAGCACTTCCAGCCCTACTGGTGGGTTACTTGCAGTAGCAACACTTAGAGGCTCAGCTCAGGCCTTAGTTATGCCTCCTACTGACACTCCAATCAGTCCAGAGTCACTGTGACCCATCTATGAAAGGTTGTGATCCTCGGGTCCTGTTAAAATTCATGTAATGTATTTTCAGGTGTGACTATCCCCAACATTTCTATTTAGCCTGAGTAAATTTCGAGAATTAAAAAATGTTGATTTATTTATTCATTTTTGTGCAATTTTCAACTTATTTTCTTTACTCTGATACAATTATTTGTTGTTCACAGAATATGTAATTGGAGTGTATGAGTGTATGTCACTGTATAGTAAACGCTGCATGATCTCACTAGTCTGGGTGAGAGAACTGTGTGAGAAAATGTTTTACTGTGCATAAATTGTTTCTGTTCAGCTCACTCTTCACTGCACATCAGCTTTCATCTACATTTTTATCATGCACATTTTTTGTTCATCTCCAGAACATCAAAACATGAGTTTATTTGTCTGTTTTTAACTCACTGTGCACGGTTATATTGCAAATATTCTTATGTGCATTAATAAAAATATTTCTATTTCTTTCCCAACACAGTGCTCTGTGCTACATATTGATGCTATGAATATGTGTGTTGATGTAACAATGTGTTTGCCTCGGAGAAGTAGTGAATCACACAGCAGCTTTTCAAGGTAGCCACTTAGTCACCTGTTTCAGCAGATTAGGCCAACCACAGCAACCGATATGCTTTGAGCTGATTGGTTAAGAAGAGCTGCATACCTCATTACCTACCTGTTCTGCAGCCCAGATGTGGATGTATCCATAAAGGATTATAATGTTTTCACTGTAAGCCAAAGTCCAATTGAGATTGTATATTTTCACATCACTGTCAATGACAACAGTGTATCACATCTGTGTGACACCTCCCACATCAGATCAAGTCAATAAATAGATTATTACTTAGAAGTGCAGCTTCAATGTCTTATGTTGCACTCCCAAAGGGATTTAGCAGTTGTCATGGAGACATGATGTGAATCAACAAAAGAGGTGACTGATAACATTGACATGACTAATCTCTTTTTCTTATTTGTTTCTATTCCTTCTTCCTCTTTGCCATTCTATTTGTATCTGTGGCCCATTTGTTTGAATAGCTTGTGTAGGATATGGTTTTGCGGTTTTTCTCCCTTTCTCCCCCCTCCTTCCCTCTCTGACTGTACCTTTCATGCTGTCTCACCCCATGCATCTTCTCCTTCTCTTGTCTAAGATAAGTGTGTGCAAAGAGAGGTGTCAGCTATAAATCACATTTCACTGTGTAGCCTTCTCAGATACCAGCGAGATTAAGAAAGCCATAAATAAGGCCACATCATATACAAGTTATTGCTTGCTTTTAAACGTAACAGGGCCATGAATAACCAAAGGAATTATGATTGATAAAACTGTGAATCAAGGCTGAGCTCTGCTGTAGGGCTACAGAAATAATGTGCTTCTACAAAATGCATTCAAGTAGTTGTCCTCAGTGTTGAGCCTTCTAATGTGATGGGTGCGTACGATGATCAGTGCCTTCAGACGGATGCAGACGGGGCTGTGCGGGATGTGGTCTGTGATTAGCTGTTCTTGAGGATTTTGAATTTTGGATCTCAGTCACCATAGCAACCAGAATACAATACCACCCTTTTGAATCTGAGCCCATGTCTTTCTCTTTTTTTCTTTGCTTGTTTCTTTTTATGTCTTGTATAATGTATTTTATTCCTGTCTTTATCATCCTTTCTTTCTGCTTTTCCTCCTTCCTTCCTTCCTTCCGGTCTTTCTTTGTGTCGATCCCTTTTTTTCTCTCTCTCTTCCTCACTCTTTGCCCTCCCACCCTCTCTCATTCTCACCACTCTCAGGGCTTAGCAGAAAAAAGGAAAGGCAGGGGAGTTGGACAGAGATGGAGGGAAGGCGGGAGAGAAACAGGGAGAGACAGGGGAGAGTCTGTGAGTGAAAGTGATACAAAGCGAGGGAGGGTAAGGCGAGAAGCTACACAGAACACGGGGGGAGCAAGAGTGAAAATGAGAGAGAGTTTCTTGTCTTGTCTCCCAGCTCAAGCTAGCCAGTCAGTAATTCAGTCTATTCCTCAGACAGAGGCTTTTTTCTTCCCTCTACCTCTGGATGTGCTTTATCTGGTTGGAGTGTCGCTCCAGCTGGGTATTAAGCCCTAGTTTGGGGATAAAATAAACAACATTTTACCTAAACTGAAGTGCAAATTTAACTGCCTGCAATGCCAAGTAAGACCGTGCAAATAAATCGTTGCACAGAGATAGGCCTATGTAAAAAAGAGGCACATGGAAGCATTGTGTAATTAGCTGGTGCGTTTTTCCTATCACTGTCAGGCCAGATTAGCCTCCTCCCTGGTTGGGAGATGTGTCAGAGTCCTTCTCTCTTTATTCTCCCTAATGGCTTCCTGCATGTCTATATTGGGAAGTGGGTCTGCCTCCTGGAAGGCAACAAAAAACTAAACATAAACATAATAGTTTCTTTTTATGGAGTAAATGGCAAGCACCATTTTTAGCTCAGATGGCCAGTTACTATCCAGTAATGGAGTTGATCTCTGCATAATGAGGATATCAATTTGTTTCTTAAGGAGCAGGCATGATAGAATATCGCTTCCATTTCCAAATTAGGTTAGCAGACTATGTCCTTACAGCTGGTATCTGGGAGGTGACAGTCAACTTGTCTGTTTGTGTCCACCATGTGCTGTATCTGAATCTGAGCTGACCCTTGATCAGAGTGGGTGGACGGCAATGTGAATGTGTTAATCATGGCCGCTTTTGCAGACATACGAGATACTGGTGCCAAGCCTGTGATGGTCTACATCCATGGAGGATCCTACATGGAGGGGACAGGCAACATGATCGATGGGAGCGTCCTGGCCAGCTACGGAAATGTCATCGTAATCACTCTCAACTACCGTGTCGGGGTCCTAGGTAAGCATCTTTTTCCTTCACCTCCTCCTTCAAGGGCATTTTTCTGGGGCATATTTATAGGGCAGCTAGGTGTAATGAGCACTGCTGATTGCCACATACACTCCAAATAAGGCAGACGGAAACGCACAGTAATGTAAATACATGGACTCATTCCTGTGCTTCTTGTTGATGTGGTGCTCACGTATTCACAGTAATTGAGTGCGCCGAATGTTGTTGTTGTGACTGAGGTTTTGAATAAATTAAGAAATTATTGTAATGAGGTTGAATAAAATTATGAGATGGGCGTGAAGCTACGGAGATAGAGGAGAGGAAGAGTCTGTTAGAGAGAACGAGGGGTTCTCGCTCGGAGTTGCGGTTGGTTGCAGATTGACTCACACAGCTGAATCCTCTTTCAGACACTTGTGTGTGCATGTGTGTGCGTGTGAGTGAGGGAGAGAGCGTGCAGAGAGGCAGAGAAAGAGTCAGAGCGAAAGAGAGAGAGAGTGAGAGCTCCATGGAAACAGCTGCAGCAACACAAAATGGAGTTTGTTAGCACCCTACCGAAGCCTTTTCCATCCATCTCTTTGACACAGCTGATTTGCCTTCTCACACTTTTTTTTACATTTAGAGTGGTTGAGTACTGACTACAAACACTTTGAATATAAAATGAAATTACTATGTTGTTTGCATTTGTTGAGAATATTGCCTCAGATTTCTTCCAAATTGTTGCCATCTGCTAACATAAAGGAACCTGTTTGGGATATTTTACAGTATCTGTTTTTAATTGTCAATAATACCCATTGTATACCCAATAATACCCAAAAGACCAAAACCAACAATCTGTAAGTCTCTCAATACTTTTAGACCTGCCCTATCTATGGCACTCAGCCCAAAGCACATGTGTTCCAACAAACAAAGTAATAGAATCAATGTCTTCACGTAAAAAGCTCAAGTAATTTCCCAAAACAGTCAGACACGGGAGTATTTAGCAAACATATTCTGTTTGTCTCAGTGTGGTAACAATTTGTGAACTAAATTCCTGTGTTGAAATGGTGATAAATTATTGAATCTTCAATAATTACTTCTCTCTTTGCTGCTAATGTTAAACCCCTTTATTTAGTGAAGCAGAAGCACAAGTAGAGCAAAGTTATAAAGTCAGCAAACTGACTCGATAATGTTACTTTGCAGTACCTATCTAAAGTTCGCTAACATTAGCAGGAGTGTTTAGAGCTGCAGGATAGATTTAAAACACCTGTGGTTATATCAAAGTTTTGCTGCACACTAATCAGAATTGAAATCAAATTAGATTAATTTACTAAGTGCAATAACTTCCAAATGGTTCAAGTGACAATAGAAAGACACATTAAATACAACCATATGAGCTTGCATGCAAATTAACAGGATGGAAATGTCTATGTGAAGAAGCAAAATATAGAAAAGCATAAATGTACATATAAATATATTGGGATAAATAGAAACTATATGTGAGTATGACAATGTTATGTTAAGCAATCTAGAAATTAAGTATAAAAATGAATGTTTGTTTTTCTTAATTGTTGTTTTTAGACTGTTGATGGCATTTGTTAACAATGAGAAAAATATTAAATGTCACCACACTTATGCTTAAAGGACACTGTGCCACCTTGCTGCACAGATAGCGCCACATGTCAGTAGCAGGAGGAGTGGTTCAGCTTTATCCTCCAGGACATTGAGATGAGTTGTGTGGTTGAATCATGGAGGCACAACTACATTCATCCTGAGACTCTTGTGATGGAGATGAGAGCGCTACGGCCTATCGATTTTGTCATCATGATTGCTTGCCTTGAATGCCCGGTGTTTTCCTCTGTCATTTTTGTGGAGTATCATTTTGATAGTTGTAATCAGCCTTCAGGGTGGTAAGGTAGTTGGAGTACTGGCTGAGCATGCTGCCTTGTGCCCCTGCCACTGGTTTAAAGCTGAGCACATAAGCCTAATACAGATTCATGATCATATTTCTTTCATGGCACTTCAATTATGAGTCAGATGTTTCTTCTCTTGCTGCCACATTTCACGAAATGTCATTCTACATGCATGCACATACACCCTCAAACACCACATACAAGGTGTCTGAGCATGTGCATGCTCACACACAAACAGTAAGACTCAAGAAAAACACAAACTATAATGCAGCACACATATGTTCAGATGTAGTTTGCTCACTTGCCCAGGCATTGACACACATTCAAAAGAATGCACATACATTCAATATATAAACAAGTTGACAAAGCAGCTCACTTCGTGAGCTCTCCAGCAGCTGAGAAATGAAAAAAGAGGAGAAGTGGTGCATGTAGTTGAGCGATAATGTCCATGGCTGTAGCATGGTCTGATAATCCCCCCATGGAGCCGCTTTAAATTTTTATTACAGACACACTCATATAAACTAAATAAAACCTAGGCCAGAGAGAAATCAGACCATGATGGGCCAATTAATACTAAGATGTTTGAAGATTTTCAGTCATAAAGTGTGAATTGCAGCTCTCAAAACATGAGAAATCATAATTACATGTCTTCATTTTATTTTTCTTTGCAGTTTTTTATTGAATATGGGCGTTGTTAATCTAGTCCAAACAGTATTAAGTGGAATAGATTTACTTTTTGTATTGGACACTGAGCGTTAGCTACTGCACTTCTAGATGAAGACCATACACTTAAAGTATAGTATCAGGTCATTTGACTGCAGGATGACATCAAACTATATCTCAGTTTTTATGTCTTTTAGTAGAGTGCAGCACGACCCCCTTCATTTAAATAATGAAAAAAAATATCTTTAATTTAGGTGAAGCAGCAAGTGAAGCAGTTTCATGTAGAAATGCAGAAAAAAATAAATAAATATTAATGAAAAAATGAAAGCTCTTTTAATTAGGCTGCTTAAAGGGATGAGGGAATAATGGAGGCAGAGAGAATTAGACAAGATAATGAGTTTAAAGTGAAAGCAGACAAGGCAACTCATACTACGCTG
>OMLM01009158.1:0-24397 GCA_900302695.1 Helostoma temminkii | reverse complement strand
AAATAATAAAGGTTTTCTTATCTTCTCATCATCCTCAGCTGCAATTTGTGTTTAGTGCTCATCAGCAAATGTTCCACTTAGCTCACAGGGCCACAAACACGGCTGGTGTCTTGTTAAACAGTATGTTTCATTTTTTATGTCAGAAAAGATGGAAAGTAACAGTTCCATTCATCCATCTACTGACCCCAAATTGCTCCTCACACCTTCTTCTCCTTCTCTTTCCCTCTCCTCCTTTGAACCCTTACACCTTCCTCTGAAGCCTGAGTACATCACACGAGTGGGGGATGTAGTCGTTCCACTTCAGTGGGGTTCAGGAAATTGTCTACCCTGAAGGTAATAAGTGCAGACGGAGGGACGGGCAGATAGAAACAGGGAGAGATGGATATAGGAGTAAAATGCGTGGAAGGAGAGATGGATTTAGGAAGGGAGGGTTAGATCCAGAGAGTGGAAGTATTTCGGAAGATGGATGGATTCGGTGCTGAGCATGAGACAGACAGAAAAGGAATGAGGGATATATGGAAAAAAGGAAAGAAGGGTGAGCTGTCTGTTTGAAGATAAATCAGAGAGGCAGTGTAGTGAGTAGGTCTATATCCATAAACACAGATGTGTATGCGCACTCATGCTTCAACTCACACACATGCAAACACATACAGACTCAAACACACTCACTTACTCACTCACACACTCTATGCCCCACGGCGAGGTGGTAAAAGGCCACGGCTGATGGGTGCCGCAGGCTGATTTCGCCCCGAGTGGCAGAGCTGTGCGTGTTGGGATGTTTGGATACAAATGCGGTCATCCATGAAAGCATGAGGTAGGTCATCTCTCCTTTTAACCAGCTCCTCCCTGCTCTCTCCTTCCTTCCAGCTTCCTCTTTCTCTGGTGTCTTTCTTTTTCTGGCTGTGTATCTTCCATACAGTTTCCCTTTTCATGAAGACACCTCTAAATCTGCTCCACTCACTGTTCCTGTCAATCCACCTTTTATAGATATAGTGTATTCTCTCTGGGTATTAAATAGTAGCTCTCAGTTCTCTCTTTCTTTTGTCTGGCTTGATCGATTGATTTCCATCTAACTTCCATCTCTTGCTTTATTTTATTCTAGCTGTGCTCTCAATCTGCCTGCAGCCTTCTTTGCTACTCTACACACACACACACACACACACACACACTGTGCTAACAGAGTAATTAGTAGTACTTGATGTCTCTGACAATTCTTGTCTGTCTAAATGGCCACCACATGCCTTCCTTTATCAGTCCATGGCTACACACACACACACGCACAGATTCTGTTGCCATGTGCCATTTTCATTGTTTTCATTCTGAGACCAGACACTAGAGGGCTCCCATTAGTGTTGTTTAATGGCAAGTGGACTTGCTTTGCTTTCCAGAAGACGTCTCACCTCTCATCCGAAAGGCTTCATCAGTTTTGATTTGATCACCTGGCTAACTGAGAACCTTCACAGACAGCCACACAGGTTGTTTTTTCTTCCCACATACATTGAAGGCCAAAAACTGAGAAAGTATCAGTACAAAGTGCAATTAAAAGTGGTCAACAACTTCTTGGCAGACCAGTCAAACCACTCATTTGTTGTGATGCTTAAAGTGAAAACCACTGTACCCAGGCCCTAACCTGTTACCTCCGTAGTTTTGACTACCTGTTTCTTTTTCATTGTTTATCTTATTGTACAAACACGTTGCTTGTAGGAAACCAAATAATAACTTATTTAATCAAGTAATAACTTGATCAAGTAATAACTTGATTAACCTCTTTGTTTGGCATCCTTACAATTATAGGTTTACATAATATAACACAAAAGTATAGATCCTCTTTATTTGAAAACAGAAGTCCGAAATATTGTTAAATTGCTGGTGAGCCTTAGATATACTTGCTGCCTGTTTATAATCCATTTATTTTGAACTTTGTTTATGTGATCTGATAACCAGAGGGGTCAGTATCAGGGTGGATGGTACCTACTGTAAAGTCAGCAGCATAATGACAATGGGAAAAGAAAACTTTCTGTTGAGCTCTCAACATAAACAGTAACAGTTTATTTACAATTACAATATTCAAAATCTGAACTTCTCAAGTAAGCTACATTTTATATTTTATCATTGTCATTCATCTCAAAAGAGATTGACATTAAAGTAGATTGAAGCCAGAATTTTGAGAAAAAAGTCAGAACTCAAATATGTTTTTACCGTGGCCCTAATCCTCTTTTGTAAAAACTCTGGGGTTCGGTTAAGGAATATAAAATAAGTATTTCTTGGAACACACAAAGTCTCACATTTCACACATCAACATTAACACACAATGTTTCCCACTTGGCGTTTCAACAGTTTTGGCAAAGGTAGCCCTTAGCATAGGAAGTGTTATATGACGCTGTGGGACCAGAACAGCCTCTAATAACATGCAAATTCTACACAAAGGGGCTTTTGAACTAACTCTGAACTAAAAATACAGAAAAGTGTTAACTAATATATATGTTTCTGTATCTCTGAATGTGGTGTAAGCCTGTGTGTGTGTGTGTCAGAGAGAGTAAGCTAATTTTCCCAGTGGATCGTGACAAGCATCATTACAGACTTGCACATAGTCAACATGGAATAAATACAAACAGGTAGATGTGTTTTCACTGTTGCTCTATTATACACACACATACACAGCAACACAAGCTCCTGTGTTATGAGCATGATACAGTGTGTGTGTGTCTGTGTGTTACTGCGTGTTTGCATGGTTGTGTGCTGTGTTCTCTGTGTGTGTGTGAATCCTGTAAGGCTGTGGTGGGAAACAGAGCCAGAGTCATGGTGGGTTTCAGCTTTGTACTGCTCTTCTGTGAGATTTCCCCTGAGAAAATGCTATCAGCACAAGAGAACCACTGGTGAGAAACAGAAAGAAAACATGAGACGGAGGAAAGAACAGTGAGAGGTACTGTATCTCAGGAGAGAAAAAGAAAAAGGAAATGCTACAAGAAGGGGCATGCTGGGAAGATATAAAGGAGGAAATATGAGAAAAGACTGAGGAAGATGGTTGAATGAGGGCAGATGAAAAAAGGAAATGTGAAGGAGATAAAGAAAAAGTTAAAAAATGGTTAGTAGAAAAGAGAAAATAAGGTCAAAAAGGAAGAGAGAGAGAGAGTATGCACCATATATGGGCGTCCAAGGTGTCCAGCAGAACCAGAAGAACACTCAATTAACAGGAAACAGGTCACTAGGAGGTGGTTGGTGGTAAATAGCAGTAAACTGTGCAGACCTGAGTGAGATCAGAGTCCTGCTGAGCTTAGGTCCAGGTTTGAAAAGTACTTTGGTTAGGATTAGAGACACATCGTGTTTGTGTTTAAATTTCCATGTCAAGTGATCTGTTAGATTTTTCACTAATACCCAGCCCACAATCTTTCCCTGACCCTAACCCAGTTCTGTGGGTGCCTGAACCCAACTATAATGTTTAACTGCAAGATCACTATTTTAGCGTAAAAGGAAAAAGGATGTTGTAGATCACAACAACTAGTTCACTAGACTGGGTTGCTTGTTTCACTGGCTCTGTAGCCAACCAAGTTTATTTTCATGCTTCTTTTTTTCTTTTTTGTTTGAAGCATTGGCGCAATGTCATCAAAATAATCACCATGTCCTGCATTGATGAGTTTTTTCCTGTAGCTGTGTTGGGGAAGGATGTGAACATATTAGTGTTTACACTGCAAAAGCAATGTGGTCAAATGCGTCCCAGATCACCTCAGGAAGCGGTTTGAGTGATAGGGCCACAATCTGTTTTGGTGGCTGTTTACACTGTCCACTTGTGGTCCAGTCTCCCAGGACACACAAGGTGTAAACAGGGTCTCATAGAACCAGACAACCATTCACCACACTCACATTCATACCTTTGAGCAATTGAGCTGCTTTCAACGGTGGAAAGAGTCTGAAATACGTGGCCACTGTTCTGGCCCAGACATGTTCTAGCTGTGCTAATTTTATTCACTATACATAGCATACAGTACCGCATTAAGTTTCTATTGTATTTGTTTCCTATTTGTTTCGTATAATGTAATGAAGGCAGAGGCGGGTTGTAAAGGTTTACACTGTAACATCCTGCATTCAGGAAATAGCCTAGCTCTTGAATACTCTTGCTTACTTAGATTTCATACTGTATGTTTGCAAACTATCTGCCTGTAATAATGATGTCAACAGTGAGCACACAGAGACACAGTAATGGGGACAAAACCTGCTTTGCTTAAAACAAATTCAATTAAAATGTACTGAGGTGAGTTTTGTATATGTTTTTATTTAGATGGCTGACATTTAGTTTCACGTAACAAAGGAGTACACAGGCATGTTTGTTGTGTTTGGAGTGTGAGCATATTTCCTGGCGGTGGTACAGTATCAATACAGACCTGCTAGTATCAAACTTGCTTAAATATTTGTAGAAAAGACTGTTATTTGAAAATATAGACAGACAGAGACAGAGAAGGCTTGGCACATGGTGCACTCATGCAGAGTAGGTTAAAGAGTTTCCAAGACAAACTTTCCCACAGATAAATATATACAAACAGTCATCTTCAAGTACATGTGTCTTGTTTAGGACACATAAAAACAGATGACTGGTTTTCTTCTGAGTACAATGCCTGCAGCACAACGCCAACATCATAATTATCATCATAAGTGCTGGCGAGTGACAATGTCTGTATAACATTTAGTGATGGAGAGTTTTATGTTTTATACATGGGTTTCCTAACTCCAGGGCAAATTAATCCCATTCATATTCACTTGTATTGGCTACTTGAAAGCCACGTGTGGTGACATAGTCTTATTTCGTTATTTTGCACTGATTCCATGAATACAACACTTCTAACTTCTCAAATTTTCAGTCGTTAATGCATCAAACCAGATCCATACAAATTATAAATTGTAAATACAAATTGATTGTGTATGCAAATTTTTGGCTAGAAAATGCTAAACAAAAATATGATCATATAAGTAAACCTTTCTGTCTTTCTGTGTGTGTGTGTGTGTGTGTGTGTGTGTGTGTGTGACCATTAAACTATCACATGTGTAAAGTGTGTGACCACACACACTGTGAACCCCTCTGAGACTCAGAAAGCTTGCAGAGATCAAACACTGGTGCCTTCATATGGTTTAAATTTGGGTCAGTCCTCATGTTTCATCATAAAACTTCAATAAAGCAAGACTCACACAACACACACACACGATCGCCACGTCAGGGTGTTTGGTTTATGTAAGCAGTGTTTGTTATGATGTGTGTCACACGATCCGGGTGTATTTTCAATGTGTGTGTGTGTGTCTGTATATATAGTTTGGCATGGTGATGTGGCTGTGTGTGTTGTGGTTAGTCTGTGTGTGTGTGTGGTTGTGGTTCGGAACATTTTTTTCTTAAACCACTGACCCATAAGCTATGAGAGGTTATGGGCTAATGGGCCCACCCACAATCAGGAAACATATACACACAGACACACACACCTGCACGAACCCATCTGATGTTGTTTTACAAAGAGTCTTTATTTAGTTACTTTTGCACAAATAAATGTTTCCCAGTGAGAATAATATCCTTGATTTTAGTTTTCTTGCAACGTTGCTTTAGTGTCTAATAAGATGCATTTGTGTTAAGAAGGGTCAAATACATGGATATTTGTATATAATGCTTTTTTTTAAACCATATTATTTTCTGTTGAATTTTGTCCTATTTAGGTTCTGTTTTTTGCCTTCAGAGATCCAAGGTGAATAAAAGTGTGAGGCTCGTCTATATATAGCCAAATGGCTGTGACATAAGCAGCACTGTTCACACATATAACTATGTACTTGAAGGATTAGAAAGTTTACCTTTGAGGTTCAGATAAATGCTGAATAATTCCTGGTTGACATAGAAGTGTCTCGCTTGCAAACTGTACATTTTGCAAAACATCAACACACTTTAACATGACAGCACTGAAGGATGTGACTGTATTGTTTGTTTTAAGATTAGAGTAGAGTCAGCAGTAGCAACAAGCTGTCATGCCACTGGCTGGGGCACAGAAGATAGATTTCACTGCATAAAGATTTTGCCAGCTGTGATTTCAAAATGTTGACTTTCTATGCACCACAGAAACATCTTTCACCTTATAATTTTAAGCTCAAAATTTGTCTGAGTTAGGATGATGTCTGTCATGCTTGGACATTCGGTCGTCTGAGCAACAACTTTCCTTGGTATGCTTTTGCTTGTGGAAAAGCAATTTCACTGATGTGGGGTTTAAACTCGGCACCACTGGTGTCACATGCATCATTGCTAGCCACTCGACCATGCAACCCCTCTAAAGTGCTTTCAGCTATCAGACTGTGGGCTGAGAATTGTGGCTTTTACCCCTCAAATTTTCATCAGGGTTTTTACAAAGCAAGACTTGCTTTTTTTTTCTTCTGTGGAGTGCATGTGTTCATGTGAGTTCAGGACAAAATAATGAAAAAATCAGCATTTTAAGGGCAAACAAAAATCATTAGCACGTTGTCACGCTGCCTCACAGTCTGCCTGGAACTTTAGTCTGTCTGCGTTTCATTAGGCCCTAATTCCCCCAGGAGTGTTTAACACACACACACACACAGCCCCACTTAATGCATCAGTTGTATTTGCCGCTGTTCTCTCAGCCACTGTACCGCTTTGTTCTCAAGATGGAAAATCTCCTTTTAACTACCACAAGTGCAAAACACACACACACACACACACACACACACACACACACACACTTTAGTTGCGGCTTGAGAATATGATTTGGAAGAAACAGGGCACAAATAGAAGCAGCACAAAAACTATACTACAGAACGTCTGCTGCCTGTGTGCATGATTTATGGCACACCCTAACCAGTAACTCTACCAAGCAAAGGTCGATCACTACCTTTTGCCCTACAGTGGCTCTGACTGTAACCAGCCCTTCTTCAATACCCAGACATTCAGATTTTCCTTAAAAGTCCATAATAGTCAGCAGGTCAGATCTGCAGGTCTGAGCCACATAGAAAATGCTCATCAATAATTTAATATTGATTCATGCAAATTTAAGAAGTCATAGCGATTCTGCTATTTCAGTAAAGTGTAGTTTTGTACAGGGTACATGTGTGCTGACTGAGGACCGCTTGATAAACTATACTTGATTTTACAACATCTCCCCAAGATGTCATCCAGGTTAAATAAATAAACCTTGATGGCTGTCCTTTAAAACAACACACAGAGGCATTTTCTGATCTGATGCCACAATCAGCAGGAGGTCAATATTTATTTGCTATCAGCTATCATCAGCTATATTCATTTTAGGATGTGACAACACTACATTATAATTATTGGCATGTACGGTACATATTGCTGCCATTTTATTTGAGAGGAAAGTGATGTTTCTGCACAGGTAGCAAGCTGACGTTCACTTTACAAGAAACAATGATTTTTTTTTTTGCTTTAAAATGGAAGAGGCGACGTTATTTAAATCTATTAATTTGAGTGAAGTAATGAGATCTGTTTCTGTGTGTCTGTGATTGTTAGTGTGATTGCTGAGCACTGGATGTCTGCTTATTTCTTTCTCACTGCATGCAGGAGACATGATGTAGCTCTGTCTTGCTTCAAACTTTTCCCTGAATACATCTTCAGAACCAAACCTGCACTATGCTTGTAGGCATGAAACAAATCTGGGAGGAGAATCAAACTGCTTAGACACGCCACTTAACAGTACTTTGCCTTCAGCGACTGTGAAAAGAATACCGTTTGCTGATGCCTAACATCTATAGCTTTTTTATGTCCATGGCCTTGGAAAACACGGCATGGTAATACTGGCATTCACAGTTTTAACCAAGTCATCAGAAACTGATCAGAAACATCCGGCGCACTGAGACTGACACACTTTATGTTCTTGTATTGCCATGCTGACAACACAGTGTGAATAATCACTTTAAGGTATTAATAATTAGATTTTCCACAATAACTTCCATTGTATTTTCTCTCACAGTGTTTCTTTGTGTTATATGATAAACATCAGAGTAAGATAAATTAATGTGTATAATAGAGCATGTTAGATTTAAATTAGATTAGTAGTATAATTAAACTGTGCATGTTGGCAGTTGATGGTAATTAAGGGGGAATAAAATGAAACTGTCCTCCTTATTGTGCTGTGTCTCAACTGTTTCCTTTCTGTATCCCTTGAAACTAGGTCATATAAAATTATTTTTTTCATGTGGCTTGTGAACCTGATTTGACAATTTCAGCCTGTCATTATGTCACTGTGAACAAGTCATGGAAATTTATCCAACATTTTACTTAAAACATAATTGTCTTTGTGGTGCAAGTTAGGCAATATGTAGTAAACCAGGGTGTCTTCTGTGTGAACCATAAATGTCTGTACCAAATTTAGTGCCAATATTTTACTAGGCAAATAAAAACTTTGATCCCACTGATACCACTACAAGATAAACTGGGGTCTATCCATCTGGTCAAAAATTAATGTGTTTAGTTATTGAGGTATTTTAGTCGGGATTAAAGTGACACTGACATTACCAAAGCTATACTGCAAGTCTGGTTAAAAAACTTCAATCAGCAATCAAAAAGAAATTGTTCTGCTTTTGCTTTACTGAATCATTGTTACAGCATTTCAAGCCTCTATTAAAAAACTATGATGTATAATGACAAGGTTCAGCAGTAATGATGCTGGACATTCCTGTTTGTGAACCTCAGTGGCCACCTTCATGTGATGGATTAACTCACCAAAATACTCTCAGGATGTGTATAGGATGTGTAAACTCATAAAAAAACCCTCTTTTCCTTTCCATGCTCTCCCTGTGGCTGTTACTGTAAATACAAATCTGCTGTCAGTTAACTGCTCTGGTTAAAAAAGGGCTGAAAATTTGGACTGCGGTTTTCCATTCAATACCACAAAGCTGCTGAAGTCTCCATCTCTTTTCTTCCCCTCTCGTCTCTTCTTCCCCATCCATCTCTTGTTCCTCCACATTAAAGACATGCTGCTAATTCAAAAAAGGTTTCTCTTCTGCTTTTAAGTTTAAACTCAATGGCTCAATATCCAGTTTGACCAACAAAATGGCCAGGAAAGGAGCACGTATAGAGGAGTGCGTGTGCTTGTGGGCTCCTCCAAGCCTCATGATTGGCCCACGTGCGCTGACCTTGTTAAAGCTACCTCAGGTTTGTAATGGCTTTCATTGCTGACTATGGCGTGTCTGATGCCAAAAGTGGCATTAGCATTAGTCTGTATTTACACCTGAGATCCCAAAGGGCGCAGGGCTAGCCATTACAGACTGTCTTAATGCTAATCTGCTCCAATAGATTTACCATTGATCTGTAAGGCTGTAAAGTGGTTAGCAGGAAAAGAAAAGAGCTGCTACTGTGACTAGTGGGTTAGCTGAGGCAATTATGTTGCTACTAAATGTGACCTCATCCTATACATTTGCTTTATGGATTATTTACTGTAAGTATATTATTGTAAGAACGTTTTGTAAGAACACACTGAAAAACAGTGGCGTTACAGTCAGAACTGTACTTTCTTTTTCTTTCATTCTGTTTATCTCATTCTTCTTAAATTCCCTGAAAAGATTTAAGCCACAAATGTATGTTATTAACAAGCACGTATCTTATTAACAGGGATTTTGTGTTTACCCTAAACCCAGTTAAGCCTATTTGCCTGTTGTCCACCAACTATTATGAACTATTCCTGAGTATGCCCAGCATCCTCTGCCTTCCAGGAACTACTCTTCAGAGCTGGACAGAGCGATCAAACATCAAATGTCACTATGTGTTTACAGCTTGTTTGCACTGCCCCCCAAAAATATGTTATTGCATAACATTTTCAGGGAAGGACTGTAATAGGTTTGTTCAGTAATAGATCTTACTCCACAGCTTCCCGCCCTGTTTCTGTGTGTGATGCTAGAATCCCAAGCCTCTTTAAAATCAGTGTTGAAAAACTCAGTTACAGTGAAGTCTCTCAGTCTGTCATTACTCTCAACGTGACAATACAATGTGAGAATGCTGTATAAACGAGATGTAAAAGCTTAGCTATCAGCTAACAGCAGAGGCAGATAATGCAGTTGATGATGGTTCACAGATTTTCACTCAACAGAGACAGGGGCAAAGCTGGTTGACACACCTCCCCTTTTGAAAATTCAACAATATGAAATAAAGAAATCCACAATGAAAAGTGACTTATTTATGTATCTATGGAGCACTTTGTGTTGGTTTCAGTTTTGGTCGGACTTTGGGACAACTTGATTTAAAAATGAGGCAGCATGTGTCGTGTTATATCTTCCCATTTCATCCAGCCATTCCTCTTTGCTGAAAGTAGTAAAGTGGTGAGTGTTTGCAGCTTTTGTCCTGCAAAAAAGAAGCCAAATAGACGCCTGGTTACTCGTATGTGTGGCACAGATCAACAATTATGGAAACCAGCTTTCGTGTTTACATGACAGTTAAGAAATCAGCTTACTCAAGAAAGCTAAACATAAGCTGGTTCCTTGAGTATATGTAAACGCACTGATGGTATGTTAATTGGCTTAGCAGACTTAGGTAAGAGTGCATGCTTTGTTATTTATCAGAATATGGCAATTTTCTGATATAACTGGTTCTTACTAGTAGAACGAGTGGCTGTAGATACGTACAGAAAACGGCTTGACCACAGCATTTAGATAAAACTGTCACTCATGTTAAGCTTAGTCTAATGTGAGCAGGGAAGCTTAGCCTATGCATTGTTGTTGATATTTACTCTTCTTGGTTTAGGATATGAGTTAAAAGCAGCTTTAAAGTCATTTAGATTAGTCTTAACGTCCAGCAGGATTAGGGTTAGTGTGTTTATGGGGCCCAGCAGATTTATGACGGCACAGTCTAACATCCACTGTGGGGCCCAGTGAAAGGTCAAAACATTGTTTAAAAAGAATAATGGGCTTTCATACAATCTCAGTGCTGCAAAGAAATTGCTGTTCAGATGATATATTAATATATTAGTATGAAGTATGAAGTACTGGCCTTAGCATAATGTCTAGTGATCTATATTTAATGATAACAATAAGGTAATACATACTTTTAGGGCAATCAGCCTTCCTCCTGAACTATTTTATGTTTCATTGCGTAATTATTATTTTGTTGCATTATGTGCAAATAAAAATCAACATCCCTGATGTAACCTGGGGAGATTTGCTCAAGTACATTCCAGCAGAGTGGATGTCTGTGTCATGAGGGCTTAAACCCTCTTTGTTCTTATGCCCCACCTGATTAGCCTTTCATGTAGAGGTCCTTAAAGTACACATGTTCAAAACCACCACCACATAGTTTGCTAAATGTGCAGGGGGTTGATTAGAGGTCCTTATAGTATATTTGCATGTCTACTGTTTATGTGTATTTGTGTGTGAGAATGAGAGCGTACACGCTGAAGCTCCTTTCATTTCTCAGCTCTTACATACATTGTGGTTCAGTGGTATTAGTCCTTACTTAAGGAGTCGCAAAAGTCTCAGTGGCTAAGCCTCTCTTTTGGATTAGTCAGCTGAAGAGGGGCCACACACACACACACACACACACACACACACACACACACACACACACACAGATATATACGCTCTTCCATTTGCATTTCTTTATACGCAGAAATCATTGTCAAACAAACTGTGTGCAAATTATTGAAACAAGCAGACACCAGAGTATCTTGTAGACATGTGTTTGCTGGCAGCAAACTGCACACACCTTTACCGCACACACTCACAAACACACTTCTATTTGCATTCCCATGACCATAACAAGCCTTTGATTATCACTCGTGGTGGGTATTTCCCCCAAGCGTGTTTGCATGGCTGTTAAACAAACTGGGTGTTGGTGTATCTGGAGAGACATCTTTGTTCCCTTTTTACACAAAGGGCCAGCCCTGAATAGCTCACATCCCCACATAATTGTCTGATAGCTCTTAGTATGAAAACACACACCTGATGACCATGAATACACTTCCAACACCCTCTTCCTGACACACGCCTACAAGCATGCAGAGGTGCATAAACAAAACACACAAATACAGGGGGCACACACACACTTACACAACAACAACAAAGAGAATGCATATAAAAAGGCAACGCTGACTTAGATACCGAGGCCGCAGAAGTAGACAACTTTATATTTAATTCTACACTAACATAAAAGTCTTCATGTTATCATGGCTGAGCGACTTGGCAGCTACAATTGTGCTTTCTGTTTTATCCTTGTTAAAGTGAGGAGGAAAACTAGAGAAGAGTGCTTCAAAAAGAATAGACAGATCAAACACACAGATCAAAAAGACAGATCAAAATACCCCAGTGATATAAAGTTTGACTCTGCTTTAAACTTTGAACATTCCTAGCTGCTGTAAAATCTTGAGATGCTATATGGAATAACATTAAGTGAACATAGATGTGTATGACCAGCAAAGCAGTCAGAGATCATTTCAAGAAGGGCTTGGCTTTTGATCTCACATGTTCTCCAGATCTTACACAACATAGGGCATTTAGTGGAAGACTTTATCTTAAGCGTTTAACATGAGAATGAATATACACACTTTAATTATAGGCATTTCAAATTATAGGTGATTTAAAACCTCAACAGCATTATTTCTG
Source organism: Helostoma temminkii (assembly GCA_900302695.1). Taxonomy (NCBI): domain Eukaryota; kingdom Metazoa; phylum Chordata; class Actinopteri; order Anabantiformes; family Helostomatidae; genus Helostoma; species Helostoma temminkii. The sequence continues at coordinate 11,818 of OMLM01009158.1, read as the reverse complement.
TTTTACACAGGAGGAACATTGGTTGAATTTCTCCTGCACAGTTGCCCACATGATGAGTTATTTGGAGTTAGTTAAATGCTAGGTGAAGAGTACTGCTGATGTACATTGTACAGACAGCTGTGTCTCTGAGTGGGATTCAGTACAAAGGTAAACTGATTTCTATCATTTTACCCAGAGAGAAAAGCCTTTAAACTTATGACTCAATTACTTCCACTCCATATATCACATTTAAGCTCCACCTGTATTGCATGCAGGTTGATCAGTATTTAAAGCCAATGTTCCTCACTTGATTTCATATATATTTCATATTTCATATATGCACTCATCTGTTTTTCTTTTATAAGACTGACAAGTTGAGACATAAAATGTATCGATAAAGACCTATTTCAAAACATACACAAGATAAATCTCCAATTTGCTTTATTTTACAGCAGTACAATAATTGCACCATTACATATTAATATATTTGCCCATTTTATTTTTTATGAAATGCATTCATAAGGTTTTATGCTAACCTCAGAGACTCATAATTTCTTTAGGATCTAATATTATGAATATGACCAAATGTGATGTGTACTAATCTCTGTATAATGGCTACAGGGTTACATGATGTCTTCATTAGAGTTAATTTTGCAGCAATTAAAGTGATTTGTTATGTTTTATCCACTGTGATATATAGCAAAAGCCATGTGCTTTCCACACAACTCTTTGAACTTGTGTCTGTGTCTTGATTAGCCAGCCTTTTGCTCAACCATCTGCTGTAGATCATGGCTCTGACTGCCACTACACATGTTAGGACACACAGACTAACCGCCAAAATCTCTTAAAAAAGCATCCGCACTATCCACACAGTTCTCTTTATTCTGCCTTTACTATATCCACTCTTAGTTCAGCTTGTTGTCTTTGTGATCAGAAACACAGACGGACGTCCTGGTGGCTCTAAGCCAGTGTACACACACACACACACACACACACTGTGGGTTTGCAGGCAGCTCATCACTTTTGTTGCATGTAACCCCTATCGTTCCTATTTGACTTCTCTAAAACAGGAAGGCGATAAAATATAACAAAAGGACAGAGAAGAAGAGAAAGGATCACACTAGAGGTTATAGTGATATGTCATGTAACAAAGCAGGATAAAACCAGAGAGGCTAGTAGATCTGTCTGACAGACTGAAACCCATCTGGATCTGATCTCTGCAGTACCACAGCCCTACACCACATGCTGCCTTTGATACGACCGCGCTCACACTTGGACTTGATAAAACAGAAGGTTTTGTGGTACATGGGTTTATGTGTGTGTGTTTGTGCGCCTGCATGCTTGTCTGTATGGGGGGCATTTATACGTGTTTGCAAGTTTTTATGTGTGCGTCTGTGCCCCACACTGTGTCACTTCCATAACGTCTAGTTCCAGTGCAATCCAGAGCCCCCACACCTACACCTACACACACACACACACACACACACACAAACACACAGACACACACACACAGAGTCACACGTGTTTTCCATTTAGGTTTTAATTTCCCTCCTTCTCCCCTTTTCCTTTCGTCTGTTTAAACAGCCGGCAAGCTGCCTGTAAAAGCCCTGATCTGTTTACATGATAGGCTGCCTGGTGCTAGGCTGTTTAATGCACAGTCATAAATTATACAAGAACTCGGGAAACGGGGAATGAACACTATACTGCGGCTTCAACAAATGCCAAAAACCTGTTTCACATACCTCGGATCTGGGACACCCTTAAACTGTAAAGTAAGAGGATTCTTGGCTCTTTACTCTCATAGATAAGAACAAATTCTCGCAGTTACAATCAAGTAAACACCCCAACCCACACATGGATAATGTAAAGATTTGTTTTATAAATGAGCCAAATGTAATTAATTCAGTATAATGTAGTAAAATCTTTCCGTCAAACTTTATCTCGGCCTTTTAGTAGAGTGATACCTTCGGGGATGAAGTGAGGAAACCTGGGTCCCGGGGGCCAAATCAGAACCAAGACCAAGCGTGGCAGCAGATGCTGATTAACACAAATTCTGGTGAAAGGTGAAACAGTACTAACAGATGTCATTAAAATATCCCTCTGACAATCAGCAGAACCAGTTTTTATCTGCTTTCAATAAAATTTGCATCCCACATTTCAGTGTTTGCATCCCACAAGGAGTTGTTTCCTCTTTTCTAATTCTGACAGGTTACCTGTTAAAACGTATATACAGTGTTAACATGAATGTTAAACTGGTATGTGAAATACGTGAAATCCTGTCGTGTTCACATATGTTATCTCCATTATCTGCCATGCCTCATTTTTGGTCAGAGATCACACGTTAGTCGCCAAAGGCCAGAAACCAGAGACCGTGGAGATGATGTCATGCAGACTAACGCTCAACATGGGATGTGTGACAACAGTGATTTACTGAAAATCTAGGAGGAAGTTTTTACCTGAAGACAGTGCAGGGAAATCCAACATGGCTTCAGTGTGCGGACAAGCCACTGAAGTTCATGGACACTTTCAAGAGATGAAGAGTTAAGTGTATGTCAAAATTCAAAATGGCCCAACAGGATATGAAACAATGCTCAGGATGGACTACAAAAGGTTGGCTGTTATGCACATGAGCTCAGTGAACGTTAGCGCCACAGACATCTGGGACAATATTTGAATGATGTGATCTGATAAGCCTCAAGTGGCAAAAAGCATCGTTAGCTTTATCATCACTGGTAGTGTCATATTCAAATAATTTATGAAGATCATTAGCTCACGAAAAGCCTGGCTACCAAATGATCTCCTGCAGACAAATGCTACAAGAGATATAAACCACTCTACCTGAAAAAATGATTTCTATTTGTATTTTACTGAAATACATCAGTGTAGAGCATCTGCACAATACAAAATGCATTGTGGGTGAACTTCACCCAAGGACGGGTCATGTAAAATGGCAATGACAGTGAAGCAAGCAAAGTAAATACACTTGGTCTGTTTGCATCATACATCCTGACAGTTTGAGTTGACACAGATTTGTAATTTTGCAGCCCAGCATGGTTTTCATCTTTGGGTTAAAGCTGATCCTTCCAAGCGTAGATTTGGGTCGGTACATTTCAATTTTTTTATTAGGCTATTATGTATATATCCATTGAAAAACAAAGCCATATTCATATTCCGATATAGAACAGTTTGTTGTTTGTTTAAGGCTATGATGCTAGTATGTTATGTTATGTCATTGGTCTATTTCAAAGGCATCATTACAATCATAGCATCAGTGATGCACATGTTAAATAAATACAAGTGTGCTCCTAGTTCTGCTAAATCTGGTGTTTGAACGGCCTGGAAGATCATCTGATGTATTAGATGTCTGTGTGCGGGTTAGGGTTAGGTCCTCTGTGAGCACTGTTTGCTCTGCAAGTCTACACACTGTGCATAAGTAAACTAAACCCTAATTTCTTGCATGGAAGCAATACACAACTTTCTTTTTTGAGTTTTTCATGTTGTTTTCAAGTACAACAAACCAGCTCTTTCATTTTTGCTGTGGCTTATTTTCCAGATTTGTCATTCTGTTATGTTTTGTGTATATGTGGATCATGTTCGTGAACGTATTAGTTGGCCCTAAGCTTCCTACATTAGCTAACTTGTGTTTTGTTCCCCGTTTTTCAAAAACAATGTTTTCCTTTTCCCAGAATGGTCTTCAGAGCGGGTAAATGAGTATGAAGAAAACAGAGTTTCTATCAGTTACCAAACATATGATGGCAATAACATTACTCTCTTAAGAGGTGTTATAATAAAGGCCTTTTCCCTTCAACACTGCTCTCTGCGCCCGATCTGTGATGAAAATGTGCAGGGCAGAAACTGTAATACTGGAGTATACCATTCCTTTAACCCCTCTGTTATGTTTGGTGACCGACTTGCTCATCTGTCCCTCCTGCCAGTGTTAAGAGATATTCTATATCTCTTATTCCTCTTCTCATCCTCTCACACAGAACCTCAGGATTTGGCACAAAGGGAAACCAGTCTAGTGCCCTCAACCAATATCCAGAGAAAATGGCAAACACCCGGGGTTGATTTTATTCAAATTATGTCCTTGGTTGTCCATTAAAAACAGAAGAGTCAAAACAAAACAAAAGGGCTTTGTGGGACAACTCGGCCAAAACCCTCATGCAAATCATCTGCTGTTGACACACACACCACCTCATGACCATGAATACACTCTTTAACACCCTCTCCTGACACACACGCACACACAACTACTCTGAGATTAACTAAACTAACCAAATGCGCATATACACACATTCAAATAGCACACAGCCCAACAAAACGCATATGTTTGCATATGCATCACACACACAAAGACACACAGATCACACCAACGCTCTTCTTGTGGTAAGTGCAATGAGAGTGGGCTCACTCCATTTGTCGTCCCACACAAAGCTGCTTGTTCAGTCATTATCTGGGAGAGCCTCTTCTCTCCTCTACAGGCAAGATGACCGGGTCACAGCTAAAATAGCCACTTCTCCCTCATGTCGCTTTCTCTGTCCCCCGCTCCCCCCGTCCTTTTATAAACAAAGCTTAACCATTTGTTTTAGCCAGTAAAATCAGAAAGAAATGGGACATTTGCAAACCAAATGAGGCTTATATGGCAGGTTCTTGCACCACATCCAAAGCAGAGGCTAATTGTGTACTTCTCCACTCTAAACAAATGACTGGGAGAGAGAGAGAGACTTGTGAAGTGAATGAGGGGATGGGCTATTTGTTAAGGAAATCAGGAGGCCAGTGAGCTTATGTGCAATTACCTTTCTGCCTGGTCACTGTCGCTGTCTGATCACTAAAGCAGAACAAGTTCAGAAATTCTGATAATCTACAGGTTGTATCTGTCAGATAAGACTGAGACATGTGCCACACAGTACGGAAACACGCACTTTGTGCCATATTATTACTGTATACCAAGAACTCCGGGAACACATTCCTTAAGTGGTTCTGCACTCTCAATCTATGTTAGCCATTAATAGATACCTTGAAGTCTTAATCCTATAATCAAAATCGTATTGTGCACAGACATAGTGTGAGTTAATTTGTGCTGCAAGCGTGACCTCAGGAGAGACTTTGACGGCATTCTGTGCTACATAATGTCACATTCACTGAACTGAAGATCCTTGGTACTGTATGCTGTTATATTGACGTAAGAAATAATAATCCCTCTGAAACACGTTTCTTCATAAGATTAAACAGTTTTTCTTTTTCTGTAAACACCACGACATCAACGTTTTTGTAATGTCGTATAGCTTCAGGTCTCTAAAGTGAGTGTTAAAACTCTTTGTAAGCAGAGACCATTTAGTAGCCTTTGTGAAATTACATTTTAATGATCATAAATCCTCTTAGCTGGGACTCCTTATATTCCCTGCAGGACAGAAAAGACACTAACAGGAAACCAGAATCTTTTACGTTTAAAAAGATCTCACTGTTTTTCACTGTTACACCGTGCTGCATTCATGGGCAGGTAGCCATCTTTAAAGCGTGTAATGGTCGGCACACGCCCAACTTAATGTACTGTGAGGTGTGGCAGACTACTTTGCGGTGTTATCAGAAGATCTTTATTTTGATAGGACAGTTACCCATGAGTCGAGGATGTTCCTCAATGTGTTAACCGATGACATGGTAAATGTGACCAGCTGAACAACTAATACATCCAGATGTGTCACTGTCCCACTGATGTGGGTGTGCAGGATTGCATGTTCCTGTTGTTTGCTTTGCCAAAATGTCAATTAGAGAAGTTAGAGAAGCATTTAGCCAAAAACATTTACAATTACCTCTCTTTTTAAATAGGAACTTAGGAAGTTTTAACTTATCATCTAACCATTGTCTGGGGTTCTGCTTTTGGTCCATTTCCACACTCTGGGGAGAAGTTCACATACAGTAAGGTAGTCCGACGGTGTAGCAACGCTCTGGATGCTGCAAATCACAAAATCACAAGGAGGACTAACAGACAGATTATGGACACACAATGACACATAATCATGAGGTAGCTGGTGAGAACACAGGAGAAATTACAGTGTGCAGTGGCAGACACTGGAGTGTTTCTTCATGCTGCAGAGAAAAATAAAAATTAGAGAACCATCTGCAGACAAACTGAATTAATGAAATAAGTCCATTTGGGTCAAAGGTCACAGGGCAGTGTTGAACTTTCTAAACCAATCACAGGTCAGTGTGTACTGAGGGGCTTTGCATGTAAAGTGAACAGTACAGGACGAATGGTGCATGTTACTTATCTGTCATTATTTATTATTATACAAATAAGTTGTCTTTTATCTGATTATCCCAAATAATGTTATTCATGATAGCTAAGTGAGAGGACTTTCCCTGCTGACCTACTGCCCATGAACACAGAAACAAACAACTCGTAGTTCACTCTGACTAGTGAACAATATATACTTTAACATCAATATCTAAAGCCACTACCATCAGTAGTGGTGTCAGGAAAGCCACTGGAAGGATGTCCATATCCACCTCAAACACATTAAGGCTGAGAAGAAGACTAATAGTTCATAGCAGTCATTAATAGTAAACAGGTTTCCTCTGGCCTCTTTCTAGTTAAAGTGAATCTGGAGTATTGTGTAAAGCTACGAAGACGTTACACGCATCATATAATCATTTCAAATACATTAAAAGATTTTCCCTTATTTAACATGTGGTCTACCTCCTTTTATCCAAAGACCGACTGTAGCACTTGTTCACGTATTAAACACCTTTACAGGTAGTATAATCATTAATAGGCTATCAGTTTTAGTGTTACCTTGTCTGTTCGGCTCTGATGTAATTCTTATATCACTTCTTATTGCTAAGTCAGCAAAAAGTTTGAAACATGATGTATCCCAAGTAGCTGCAAGTCCAAAGTTTCTAGCTGCACCTAACTTTTTTTTATAAGTGCACTGTTGACTGATTCAGGAACTTTCTTCAGCAGTTTCTGTCTGGGTTTGTGCACTTGGATAATAACATACCTTTCTGTGAACTTTATTACTACAAATCAGGATTTTCCCTGGCAAGTTTCCCTTTGCAAGAAGATACTATTCACTCTGAGACCATACATTCTTGAAGTGAATAAATACCAGGACCTCACAATGATCCATTTAAGTTGGGTTTGGCCCAGAACTGAATTTAGATGATAAGATTTAGATTTAGATTCTTGACAAGTGCCATATTGAGCTGTTTTCTTTTAAGAATAGTGGAACACAAAGGCAGACCAACTAAATAAATGTACACACTGTAAATTGTTATATAGACAGATAGGAGAGGACACTTATTTGGGGAGTTCATGGACATTTATTAAAAAGACAGCATGTGTGTTTCTCTGTGTGTGTGTGTTTCTGTGTGAGTGTGTGTGTATAAGGGCTGAGTGTTTGTGTATCTTCGTGCACGTTGCTGCTCGTGTGCGAGTGCACGCGCCCGCCCCTGTTGTGTGCACGCGCACATCTTCAGCCCACTTCTTGCTGAGCCCACGTTACTTTGATTGACAGATGAGTCTCGCCTTCACTCACCGCATTGCCCGCCCTGCGCGCCTTCGGAACGGAGGCTACTCGCGACGTGCTGATTGGCCAAAATCCGCGTAGCTCAACCAGGTCGACGGACTCTGGGAACTTTGAAGGGCGGCTATTGGTCAGCTATATAATCTACATCAGTGTCCCCACGTGGAGCGGCGGCTCTGATTGGTCGGAGGCCGTTTTGTGGGCCGGCCTTCAGTTTCGGTTAGCTGGGGAGCGTGAAACCGCGTGAGAAAGTTACCATTGAGGTAAAGCAGAGCTGGGTGGTGGACTGTTGCCGCTTCTGTGGGAGTTGTTGTTATCAAAACTAACAACACCTTTCCGCTTTTTTTCGAGAAACCTTTTCTGGGGACGCAGTTTTGTATCCAAACTGAACGGGGAAGTAAACATTTCTGTTTTTGTTGACTGTTCAACTGCCAACTAGCGACCGCGGCGAGTCAAGTGGGAACTCTTCACTGCAATTAAGTCGTGTGGATTTGTTTCTGGTACTCCAACTGAGAGCCGACAGTTTGCGGTTGTCTGGCTTGAATTTTTCCCTTGTTTGTTTATTTGTTTGTTCGGTCGTCTGTCTGCACTCGGAATACATCGGATCGTACACAAAACAAACGCTGGAGTGATTGAAGTGGCTCCAGCCTTTTCATTTCTCACCTGGCTCATACCTTGCTTCCCCCTTTTAGCTGCCTCCAGCTAATGAGCCGTTTCCCGTGTTTTTCCGGTTGATTTACGGCCGCGCTGCCGGTCGGAGAAACGACGACCGACAGATAGCGAGAGGCGCAGAGGAGGAAGGATTCACATTAAACGGTCAGTGAACCCGGACGGAGCCGCGGCGGTCAGTTTTGCGTGAAATCAACGACACTTAGTCCTAAAAATAAGGGCGGATGGATTCGTCTCCGTGATCTGGAGCACCCCACATCTTTACCGTACCCTGGTTAAATCCCTCGAGTCGGGGTTATAAGAAGGAAACGGTTGTATCCTCCCGGAGATAACAATGTTTCCCCAGGGGCGACACCCGGTAAGTCTTCCCTTCCTGCTTTAACAGTAGCCGGGTGTTCAGGACCCGGGAGATAGCATCATCTCTTTGTTTGACCTGAGCCTCTTTAGTTTTAACAACCTGCCGGCTAAGTAAGTTTATATATTCAACAGCCTTCTGGATAAGGACACGTTTACAGCAGGTTCCTCTTGTTAATTGGGCTCTGCTTCTGCCCAGAGCAGCAGAATGGGATTGATAATAATGTTTGCTCACTAACAGATAATAATTAATAGCTGTTGACATTACATGTAAGCCTGGAGATGATCACATGCATATTGTAGACCACATAATAAGGCTCTGTTGTTAATAATCCTGTGTGTGTATGTGTGTGTCAGACGCCCCACCAGGCTCCAGGCCAGCCCTTCAAGTTCACCATCCCAGAGTCACTGGACCGCATCAAGGAGGAGTTCCAGTTTCTTCAGGCACAGTACCACAGGTGGATAAATACAAATGCACACACTCACATGGAAAGCTTCTCTGTCTTTTTTGGCTGCATGACAGCCAATTTTCTCATTGTCATCTTCCCTCCAGCACTAAACCTCACTCTAACCACAGTCATCCCCCTTACTATAATGAACAAAACCCCAATTCTGGCCTCAAACTAACCCATAAACCTGGATTAGGTTCACGTATACACACACAAAAGCACGTACACACTTGCAGCAGACCCAAGCATCAGTGTTAGCGCTTACACTGCGGTAGGTCTAAGTCTTGGTGATGGGTGAGAGCCAGAGGGTGGCGTGTGGGCTCAGGGTTTCATAAATCACTCCTTATTTTCCTGGGTGTGTAGTTGTGTGTTGGGGAAAGACTGTTTGCACACTTGTGTTTTTCTTTGCTATGTACTTTTACTTATTTGTGTTGACAGTGAGGATTGACAACAACAGGTGAAAGCTACTGACCTATAGACAAGATGCATTCTCTCCAATTCACATCCTCATTCACACACACACACACACACACACACAGCAGGGTTAAGTCAAACATCCTACAGCCAACAGACACTGGTTATCAAGGTTTGACAGGAAGAATAATTTTCTCCATGCTGCTTTCGTTTTCTTAAAGACTAGCTCTGTGGCCCAGCTTGTTAGTTTCGTCTTTGCAAGCAAAGGGCAAAAGAGATCAAAAGACCTGTTTACCAAGCTGTGTGCCTCACCTTTGTTGTTCATCTGTTTAATGAAACTAGCTCAGCCTCCTCACTGTTAATTTATTACTACAGCTAGATGGTTCCATAATATCTGTGAAACTTGTTTGCTCTGATTACACAGAAATTCTCAATCTGCTGAAAACTGAGGTGTTGGTTTATATTAATAAACTGTTGTATAAGATACATTTTACTTGACCTGACTCTTTTCTCTTGAAGTAAATAGTGTACCGTTTTTTTTTTTTTTTTCAGTCTAAAACTGGAGTGCGAGAAGCTGGCCAGTGAAAAAACGGAGATGCAGAGACACTATGTAATGGTGAGATCCTTGTACTCACATCGTCACCTTTCTCATACTGCACCTACTCAGCTAATGTGCCCTTGAGAAAGCTCCTGTGTCATTACCAGCTCTCTGGAATCTAGAGCTGACTGTGAACACTAATATATCCAAAGGGCCATAAGTGTAAAATCTAAATACTGTATTTCTGCATGAGTGAAAGGGGAGAGACATAATGGAAAAACTGCAAAGCAACATGAATATAACTGTGTTGGTGTGCAGAGGTGTCTTAGTTAAGACGATTAGTGTCAATTCAAATGACTAAGTGGAAAGGGTGAGGTTCTGCAACTATGTGAAGTAAAATATGCTGAACTCTTGATCCTTAGATGAATCGGTAAAAGCAGTTGATTGTGTTTGGAACAAGATGAACAAGTGAACAAAAGGAAATGTTACAATTAATACTTTTTCATCTTGGTAGAAACTTTAAAATTGCAGATAGAAACAAAGTGAGGTCAAAGGCAGCTTGCTGTGTGCCTAAAACTTTTAGTCTGACACAGACAAACAAAGCATAGACAGGAAAAAATGCTTGCAAACACCACTCTGTGGTGACACTTGCTTGAACTGCATTTGTGAAAAGCATTTGATTTAGATGCTGTGACTTCTAAAGGTAGTTTGAGAATAACCTGGAATTCAAAAATGATGCTTGCATGCCTGGTAGCTCCAACAAAACACCTCCTCCTGTACGGTTGTACACATTCACACAATTTAAGCTTTTTACTTCAGTGGTTCAGCATTAATTTCACTCATTTATGCGTTTGTTTTTCTGTCCTCCTCAGTACTATGAGATGTCTTATGGGCTCAACATTGAAATGCACAAACAGGTATGGATGGTTATCTGTCTGCCTCATGTCCACTTTGTCTTCCACATTCTCTCTCTCTCTCTCTTCCTCTCTTCCTCTCTTTCTGTTGGTCTCTCATGGTAGTACTTTGATGCATTTTGTGTGTGTGCCTGTTGTTGTGTCCTTGTGTGTGCACAAATGCATTTCTGTGTTCATTTGTGTGTGTGTGTGTGTGTGTTTGACTGTATCCCTGTGTGTGTGGATGTGTGTTTATTCATGATCGATGGGGTTCTGTCTCCATTTCCCCAGTTAGGGCCGGCCGGCTGAGCCCAGAGGCAGGATGAATGGCTCTGTAGATTGATTGGTGCTGTCTAGGGGAGCGGCCCGCTTTATTACATTAGAGGGGCAGGGCTGGGGAGGGCAGAGGAATCGATCACAGTGAGGCCGGCAGAGGAGAGACAGTGGAGCTCCTGTTTTTAGAAGCAGGAGGCAAAACGCACCAACTCACACTTTAGCAAGGCAGATACACAAGTGTGGAAACACAACACAGAGTAACAAGGACACTTGCACACAGCCATAAATAATGTATGTAAACACAACTGCTGGAACAAGAAAAACACATACATAGTAATGCACTCTTAAACATAGAAAACATGTATGTATGTATGTATGTAGACGCATGGATAAGCAGCTCAACTCAAACTCAAACTATCTCAAGCGCACAAACACACATTTCCCCACAGGATTGGTACAGAGCTCAGAGCATTTACCAGTAATTACCACAGCTATCGACCAGTCACACCAGAGGAAATTGGAGGTGGATTGGCCTGGCTGCCGCACTGAGGAGTGGGGATGCTTCTCTGAATCTCCCCCCCACCCCTTTGTTGTTTTTTTTTGTTGTTGTTCTCTTTCTCCCCTTGTGTTATTCTTCCCTTTTCATACCCTTTTAAGTTCTCCCTTTCTTTCAGCCCTCCTCACTTTCCATTTACAATTTGGGGATCTCGTCTTCTTTTGCTG
>OMLM01009157.1:0-18103 GCA_900302695.1 Helostoma temminkii | reverse complement strand
TACAGAGAAGGATTTTTGTGCCTGAAGACCTTGAGTTATATATATCCAGAAAAATAGCAATAAAAATGAAAATGTCATTACTATCCCAAACGTGCTACTCAGTGGCAACTGGACTTGCTTGAAATTCTTGGAGACATTCAGCCTCTAATCTGAAAAGCTGCTGCAGTTCTGTATTTAACTTTAACGTAAGAACTGTTCCAGACTGACAGGGAAGAGAAGAACAACTAGAATGTCAATGTCATATCTTTCTTCCCTCCTACAGTGTGGCGTACAGAGTGACCCCACCAGGTTTCAGCCAATGAAATCTTATGATTTGAAGAATTTCACGAATCTCATAAAGTCTGATTTGATTCACTTATGAACAGGAAGAGTCACTTTAATTAAGCATATATACTTTTTATATGTTTTTATGGAAAACAATGACTTAGCTGCTTTTTGAGAAGTAAAACGATGGCATGCGCTTCTGTGTCTACTAAATCGGTGACAAATGGTGTTCAAGCATTCAAGTGTTCAGTTGTGATTGTCTCCTCTTGGGTAATCATCAAGATTGTGCATCACCTTCCTCCTGGTTCCCATTGACACATACACATATGTGGTGCAAGCACATAAACGTGATAGTACATACAGGACTGCACGCACGCACACACTGCCTCATTTATCTCCTGTGAGACCAATTACCCATCGACTCAATAACTGGAACTGTCACAGCTGTCAGTGCCAGCAATATTGGCACGGAAAGATGGCTACTACGCTGTATACACACATGCACATGCACGTGCACACACACACATACACTCATTCTTCTTTTTGTGTGATTTATTTCCAGCCATCCTTACATGGAGAAATGATACAGGCATAAAACTGGATGTGTTCTGGGTAAAAGTCTGTGTAGATTATTCACAGTATAATTTTATATAAATAGTCAGGAGTCACGTAAACATTTCTGGCTGTTACTTACTTAAACTGGAATCACAAATGTGTTTTTGTGGGGAACATAATAGCAATCCCATTGTGTTTGTATAGAAACATAATGATATGTCACTATTAACATAAATGACAAGTTAATATGTTGATAAAGAGCACTATTAATTGTATTCTATTAATTGTACACAAACAAAAATCTGACCTACAACATTCATGTTGTCTTCTGCTCTTTTCTGATTTTGCAGTACAACATCCAGTTTTGTGACTACAGCATTACTATATACTAATCCAGAAAGTCTTTATTAAACTAAACTGCAGTCATTCTCTAAGCAAAGTGTTTTGTTGTCTAAACCCAAAGTCATGCAGGACTCAAAAACTGTGCTATCCACCCGTAAACATTAAATTCCTATACAACTAAAATAAAAAAATAAATATGTTTTTATGGGAAACTACAACCATTTATGATTACTTTTTCCATCCATTTCTATACGGATGTGCTGGAGTCTATACCAGCTGTCATAGGGCGAAAGGGGGGGTCTCCAATCTATCGCAGGGCCACATAGAGACAAACAACTATTCACACTCTCACTTACACCTATGGGCAATTTAGAGTCCCCAGTTAACCTGACTGCATGTCTTTGGACTGTGGGAGGAAGCCGGAGTGTCCGGAGAGAACCCACGCAGACACGGGGAGAACATGCAAACTCCACACAGAAAGACCCAAGAGCTTCTTGCTGTGAGGCGACAGTGCTAACCACTGTACCAGTTACTTTTTCTGTTAACATAATAACCATAGGTCAGTACATTGGCATATCAATAAATGTTCACAGTCAACATATTTTTGTCCACCATATCTGATCTACAATATCCTATTTTCTCTTCCATGAAGATATCCAGTGTTGCAGTTCAACATCCAGATATGTGAAAACTTTATTACTCTGTTCACAGCATAGAGCTAAGAGCTAATTTTTACCAACTGAACGGAAATAAATTGTTGAGAAAATATTTGATACCCTTAAAGAAGTTTACATTTTGTTTACATTATCATTCTCTATGTTCCCTTTATACATTCTCTATGTTTTAGTGACTTGTCCCACTGTGATTCTAACATAGTTAATGTGTGAAGACAGAAATAAGATAAGTTGATACTTTAATGACCCCTAATATGGAAATTCACTTGTTATAGCAACATGGGAGGGAAGTAAAATAACAAACAATGAAAACTGAATTGTCTGAATTATCAATGAGTGGGAGTATGCTCTGCGTAGTGGCAACCTCGACTCCAATGTGTGGGGTCCAGGTAGTCTGACACCTGGAACCTCAGGTGCTGCAGAACCAGTCTCTCAAATATCTTCTGGCATGTAATGTTAGTGCTAAGTTTTTTGCAACAGTGTAATACAAGAAGTCTTCTATAATTTCCAATATTCACTTTTTTCTGTCTTGCACACACTTTAAGTACTCTGGGGTTAATATCATCAAGTTTTTTTGCCTTGTTTGTCTTTAATGTAGACATCTCCTTCCTCACCTGTTCTTGGTGATGTTGCCTGTATGTTGTACTGGGAATGCCCCATCAAATGGTGGAGGTGGTGGAAGAGATGCTGTTTGTGGGGTGGGCATCCTTGATGTTTGCCTGTTGATAAAAGGGGGTGTCACTGAAATGATTGGACAAGGGAGAGCTATTATAGATGAACTCTGTAGAATCAGCAGTAGAAATGGCAGAGCTGTTACTTGCTGCTCAATTTGCAAAATGTACAGTGCTGTGCCTTTTACCAACCCATGTTACAAAACATCAACTTGTCTGAGATCCACTGAATGAGAACAAACTTTTGACACCTCAGCTGACAGCTGTCTTACTATGGGCTTGTATGCTGGTACTAGGTGTATTAGGTTGTGGTCTGTTATACCAAGTGGAGGGAGGGATGAGTAAGTGTATGCACTGTTGCCATTGAGCCAGGTCTCAATGAAGCACAGCAACCTGCACTGTATTCCTTTTGGGTGTTTACTGACACAGAAAGTTCATCCACTTTGTTGCAGAGTGACCTCATGTTGCCCATGATAATCTTTGGGAGAAAAGGTTTAAATCTCCCCTGTTTATCATGATGCCTCACTCCTGCTCTATTAAAAATCTAGTCATTATGTTGCTAATGGCCTTTTGAAAAAAAAAAGTTGCTAAATGTAGTAACATGGGAGATACATTAGTAACAGCACACCAGAAGGTCATGTGACCTCTGCTGTTAAAACAGAGAGTGACTGATCATTTCTTTATTAGCCTTGTAGATAACAAGCAAACTACACACAAACACGGAAAAGCTTGTCCTGTTTACAGACATGGATATTTATTTAATATGTTATTATCTAATTGCACAGGCTGACAATTGCAATTAGATTTGTGCAGCGCTGCATATTTGCATATTTGTAAGTACCCTCAAACAGTAAGGTCTGTTAATGTGTTTTTATTGTACACCGAATCCATTTGGGTTTAAGATAAAACAAGCATTATAAGTGGAAGTTCAGAATTTCTGCCTTCATTTCCTAGTACTGTATTTATGGATATGTCAAGCAAGTGACCTTAAAGTAAAGTAAAAGTAAAGTAAATAAAAGTAAATAAATCATTCTCTCTTTTTCAGTACATTCCAAATTGTTTGGAATTCTATTTGCTATGTCCAGTGTTTGTACAGCACATATGACAGTTTTTTCCTTAGAGTAGGTAAAATATAGGTAACGCTAACAAGAAACATCTGTCAGCCACAACTTCCAGTACTATTGCTTTCTTAAAATGTTGTCTGATACAAAAGCTGCTATATCAGCTGCTATATTTTTTGTAATTTTTGTTACAATTTATCTTTTGATTATAAACCAGTATGTCTTCACCAAACAAACTAAATGGCCTTGGCTGTTCTCACCCCTTCTCTCATCTCCTAATTCCGAAATTCATTGTATACATGATGTACAATGACAATAAAGGCTGTTCTATTGTGATATTGTGATATGTTGATTAGGGACCAATCAGTGACCTGGTACTGTTCAAATGATGAAATAACTTTTAATTTAATTTAATTTTTATGGTTTAAAGGTGAAAAAATGTTTATTTATCCATTCCAATGAATGCAGAGTCTGATGGGGCTGAATCATACATGATATCAATTTTGATTTATGAATGCAAAATCATTCATTGATTCATTCATTCATTCATCTTCTATACCGCTTAGGGGGTCGCGGGAGTGCTGGAGCCTATCCCAGCCAGCTTACGGGCGAAAGGCGGGGTACACCCTGGACAGGTCGCCAGTCTATCGCAGGGCCATGCAAAATCATATTAAATTCTAAATTATGTAAATTCAAAGGTTAAATGCATTACACTGGGTTCTACTGTGATTCAGCATAGAAAACAAAAAGCCTATTCCCCCCTTCATTTAGGTTTATTTACATTTACATTTACTCTGCAACTGTAATTGTATTGGCTTAATCCTGTGATACGTAAATACTGACATGTCATTTCAGTCTGACAACCAACAAACCCATTTTAAAGATGAGAAGAGGGACAAAGAAAAATGTCATGGGACTAAGCCTGAATTATACAATAACCTTGATGATTATTATAAAAAATATATAATGATTTTAAACTTATGATATTTTTGCATCTGTACTACATTTGGATAAAAGAAATCGTCTGTACAATCAGACAGTTAAACCACAACAAAACACATTTAAATGAGGCAAAGGCCATTTGTGGTGATTTAGAAAGGAGGCACTTTGCTGTGGACAAAGGTCAGAGAGTGCCAACTTTTAACCTTATCTCAAAGTTGTCAAATGTTTTTTGGAGGGGTTTCATAGCTCTAATAACTAAAATTAACAACTTCTGCCTCATATCTGTAACCCCAGTTCCAAAAAAGTTGGGACACTGTATAAAATGTACATAAATAACAGCATGCGGTGACTTGTTAATCTCATATACCCATATTTTATTCACAGTAGAAGATAGAAAACATCCTGAATGTTAGACTGAGTGTGTAGTGTAGCATCCCCTCTTCTTTTAATAACAGTTTATAAGCATCTGAGAACTCTGCAGATCTGTGGCTGGTGTTTTGGGAGAGAAGTGTTGTCCCATTCTAACTGCTTAATAGTGCGATGACTTTTTTGTTGTATTGTGCTTTTCAAGATGCGTCAAATGTTGTTAGCTGGTAAAAAGTCTGGACTGCAGTCAGGACAGTTCAGGACACTTCTGCTATGAAGCCATGATGTTGTCATAGATACAGTATGCGGTTTAACATTGTCCTGCTGAAAGATGCAAGGGGTTCCCTGAAAAAGACATTGTCTGGATGCTCCAAAACCTGGATATGTCTTTCAGCATTGATGGTTCCTGCAAGCTGCCCATTCCATAGACATTACCAACCTGCTGGGTCAGGACATGTGGACATGTAACAGAATAAAGAAAGTGGGCATGAGAGAGAAGTTTGAAACACACGACCAATCACTGCTTGAAGTAGATTGGCAGCTTATTGGTTTCTGAAAAGCCACAAGTTTTTTTTCAGATCCAACCTCACCAGTTTTGTTTTTGGAAATGTGATGGGGTTTTAGACTGACACCAGACAGCACATCGTAGCATGCAGACACAGGAGAGCCCACATAGCATGTAGTGTAACCCATTTATTTTATAAGGGGACTGACGGTATGAACTTGAGAAATATATAACGGAAGAAAATGTATACCTCAGGGCACATCACACCATGTGCAGTAGTTTGGACAGCTCAGCTGTGATGCCAGCTTGATTTTCTTTTGTTTACTCTAACCGGTCAACCAACATCCAGAGCACAGCTTGATTAATGTCATACTGTGCACGGACTGTTAAAGTTTTGTGATTGTGGCCTATGCTTGGTGTTTGGTAAGAAAATTTTGGCAGGTGCAATGTGCAAGAAAGAGGTTTAAAAAACCATTTCAGTTCGTAACTAAACAATGAATCGATCTGTGTGGATACTGTTTGACTGTGTAATTACTGCCCCATCAAATGATTTTTTGACTGTTGTCCAACACTTTGGTACAGAGTGAAAAATCTTTATAACTATAAAACAGATTGCCAGAATATTTTGGCAGCATGGACACAGTTCCACATTGGTTACAGAATTATTACACACTAAACTGTGTGGACTCTGCACCCAAATGCAGAACAGAAATGTTAAGGAGAATGGGCGCAGTAATTGGTATCTGGTCAGATGGTTCAGGAGGGAAATCTACAGATTGTGTTACAGTTTACTGTAGTTTTAGTTTGAAGATGGAGATGGGAAAATCAATAAGGGATAGGTAGATGGTAGCAGCTGAGTAGAAAGATAGTGCTTTCCAGCTGAGAGGGTGTGGTGAGTGACAGGAGTGATCTAAAGACACACAATACAGGGCAGAACACACTAGGTGAGTTAATTTGGGGTTACAGCACAACAGCAATAGAGAATCCTCTTTTTATCTCTTTTTCAAGAGATATAAGGGCAGAGGTACAATAATCCACAGTTTTATAGATGTGGACAAAACCATATTATGTTTATTTCAGTATGTCATTATTTCATGGAAACTGTAGTTTCTCAGATGCTAAAACCAACTTGTTGAAAAATAAAAAAAGGGTTTTATGAACATTCATTTGTACATTTTGTATCTTCCAACTTCTGAATGACTGAACATTCCAGATCCAGGTAATCAGCAGTGGGCAGGACAGGAATGGTTGGTTGACAAGCATTGCAGGGATCCTTAAGGAACAGGATGAGGAATCTTCCTCTAGTTGAAGGGGTTGAGAGCATGTGCACCCTAGACCCTAGAGTTTTTGACACACAATGTTGTCAAATAGATATGAATGCATACTAAGATTCCATAATTTGGATGGCTTACATGGCTAATATTTCAACCATAGATGGTCTTATTTAAGGCAAGACAAATAGCAGTGTCAGACATCCTTGCTTGCTCTCACATCTCACACCTAACTCACAGTTGCACAAACGTAGTGACACTTTCTGTTTAAGGCTGTTACACTCTCAGTTTTGTCCTCAGTCTCGCACATCTATTTTTGGAACTGTGGCTGCAGAACAAATTCAGTCTTTGGTTAATTCTATAGTTATTTGTTCACTTCCATATAATTGAGGTGGTTGATCATCACTGAACTGTTCTACAAAGCCTCTACTGAGTGTTGCAAACTAAGTGCTGTGAAAGGGCAAACACGAGCCACGCCAACATAATCACTGTTGTGACAAACAATTAGCAATTGGTGCTGAGCAGGGTGACTAAAGTATGAGTCATTCTGGACTGCAGCACTTCACTTCTGTGTTGCACAGTCTGTATGTGCATGTGTACCCAGTGGCTTATATGACGTAGTGCCCTGAACTGCTTCTGTTTATGTTTACCATGAGCCAAAAGCTTATTACTTCACACAGCCATCCACTTCACTCCACTGTGGAGGGAAGGGTGAGGACAAATAACTTTCTATCTTTCACCATTAACGTAGCTTTCTCCTTCTGTTTTCCCATCCCCGGAGTCTCTGCACCCAAACCTTTCCATTTGTTCCGCTTCCAAGAACATATATACTTAGTATGTTTTCCAAATTATTCTCCAGGGGTCGAGCACTACCCCACTTCCTGACTCGACCACTTATAGGTGTAGTCTTTCATCTTCAAACACACAAACACAGCATTTACTATAGGTTGGATGTATAGAGTTTAGAAGAAGATTTTCAGAAGAAGATGTATAAATATGTTCATGGAGTTATTCGTTTCCACTGTCTGTAAGATCTTAACCTTATTGTGCCAAGGGCCTTGAGAAGCATTTTGATGGTTGTGGTAATAAGGCTCTAGAGAAATAAACTGAACTGAAAGTGGTATTACAGCTGGGGAGGCTCTGCATTCATAAAGCGTATATTTATTCCTTTACAGCTAAACTAATTACTGTACTTTGACTGTACCTAAACTGTCTACAGCTCTACGAGTTTTTTAGGCTAGCACTGTGACCTCGTTCACACACTGTCTTCTACCAAACAAGCTCCTTCAGGTTATGTAATTTACATCCACACATGGGACAATGGGCTTCATGCAAAAACACTAGTACAAACAAAATGCTGCCATGTTGTGAGCAATTTAACAGAATTAGTGACATTCACCAATTGTCTTTACCTACTCTTTTTTTCTTTTGCTGAACACCAGACAGAAAGAGCAGGGACCCAATTGCAGTACCCAGACAAACAGGCAAGCTGAGATGCACATGAATCACATATTGAGCCATAGTAATTATCAGGGAAAAGTAGAGGCAATAACAGACAGCTAGTCTGAATAACCAGTGTCCAAATCAGAGAGATAAAACAAGGCAGTCCAGAGCAAACAGGTGGGTCAACCAATATGATTCAAAACAGGTTCAGTAAGCAACAGGTTCATATTAGGAGAGCAGACCCAGAATACCTGGAGGACAATGACAGATATATATACTGTGAATAATGAGGGGGAATCGAGTCCAGGTACAGACGCAGAAAAAAATGTTGGTACCCTTCTGTTAAAGAAAGAAAAACTCACAATGTAAGTGTTTTTTTACTAAAAAATAACAAATGGATGTGAATTAACAGAAGAATAAAAAAAACAAAGTAATAAAAGTAATGATGGTAACCTTAAGTTAATGTTTTTTTGCACAACCTTTTGAGGCAATCATTGCAATCAATTGATTTTTGATCACAAGACTTCTGCACCGCTCGACAGGCATTTTGGTCCATTCCTGAGACCAAGCTTTCTGACGCTAGGCAGCACATTTCTCTTCAGAATGCCTTGATAGATTTGAGATTTTATTGTACCCTGCCCAGATTCAGGACACCCTGTGCCAGATGCAGCAAAGCAGCCCCAGAACATATCCCAGCCTCCTCCATGTTTCACATTAGGTACAGTGTTCTTTTCTTTATATGCTTCATTTTTGTGTCTGTGAACATAGAGCTGATGTGACTTGCCAGAAAGTTCCAGTTTTGTCTCATCTGTCTAAAAGACAGAAGCTGTGTGGCTTGTCAGTACGTATTTTGGCATTTTTTATTATTTGTTTTCAACAGTGGAGTCCTCCTCTGTCTGCTTCCATTAAGTCCATTTTGGCTCATAAAGTCCTTTGACGATGTCCTTTGACCTTGGAGTTCACCTCTAATCTCTTGGGAAGTTTTTCCGGTTACCATTGCCTTATCCATCTCTTTAATTTGTCATCAATGTTCCTCTTGCGGACACGTCCAGGGAGGTTGGCTACAGTCCCTGGGACCTTAAACTTCTGAATAATATGTGCAACTGTAGTCACAGGACCTTTTCTTTCTAGTCTCCTGAGACGACTCTCTCCTTAGCGTTTTGTGGTCCATGTTCAGTGTGGTACACACCATGAGGCAAACAGCACAGTGACTACTGTTCACCCTCTAAATAAGCAGACTGACTGATTACAAGTTTTGAGGCACCTGTGATGCTAATTACAGGGCACACTTTAGTAAGATGCCCCTTTGGTCAAACTCCCCTTAAGCACTATCACATTCAGGTTTCTGTTCTTTAAGCAGAGCTCTCCTCTGCTGTTCTCATTTTTAACAGAAACAATTTCACCTATTTGTCTCCCACTTTGCTTTTTATTGTTGTCAGACTACCATCAATGAAACATTGCTGCAATGAAACAGGCAGTACAGAGTCCTGCTTGCTTGTCTCTTTTTCTAGTATTTGTGCTTTGTGCTACATTTCTCACCCCACTTATTTTATTTCAGTTGTGTGATCATACCTCTTACTTTTACTACAGAGGTGGAAAGGTGGCCTGCACCAGAGGCCCCTGATAGTAGTAACAATAAAACTTTGCTTAGCATTGGTAACTAATTTGCATACTCTGCCCCAAGATATGTTGCAGCTGACACCAGCCTGCATCTTCAATGATTACTCTCAGCATGCTCACGTACGTTCCTGGGGAGGTGATCAAGCTCTGTACACAAAATGGCGATACTGGCTTCTGAACGCTCAGAGCACTTGGTACATACACATGAGAGACACATGGTTTCTGCAGAGAAATGTGTACTGCTGCTGAGGGAGGAAGAAAAAAAGCTTGCATCATGTTCAGAATTTTCAGGTGACACACCGGCAATGAGTGAAATTGATCTTGTGTACCCTGAAGCATCTGCATTTGCGTATATGCAAGAACCATGTTTGGGGCTCAGGGCTCTCACTTGGGTCTGGAGTGGGACAGATAAGGTAGTGTTACAGGTCTGCTCAGTGATGCACCATCTGGAAGCTGCATCATGTAATTGCGAAGATCACTAATGGACAAGTGCAAATTGGTATGACAGTGTTTATGAAGAGAATAAGGTAATACTCGCCTGCTCAATACCAGTGTGACACTGTAACACATGGAGTTGGGAAGAACTGGGAGATGAAAAAAAAGCAAAAAAAAACATGAATGTATCTTCTGTCTTCCACACGTTTCATCTAAAGAGCTCTATGTGTGTGTATGCGTGAGTGTGTCTCAGCCTCCACGGCAGACGCTCAGCCATGTGTGGGCTGCCTAATTAGTGTGTGTGTGTGTGTGTGTGTGTGTGTCAAGGACCCCCAGAGAATGTTGTTTTCCTCATTTGTGGTGACAAATAGGCAGCCTGTGGAGAAAGGGCGATGTGCTGCGTCTCAGTTGACCCTTGACATCTCATTTGGGCCTGATAGATGGGCACAGTCGCAGGTTGCTGTTTCCCATCTGAAGAAATGGCCAGGTACCCCCCCTCTATCCCCCACCTCCAACTAACTGCTCCAGCACAGAGTGGCTGCCTGGGCTTGAGCATGATACTGTATGTGTCCTGGGTGGCGGAAAAACTCATGCTGTTATTTTGATGTTCATGTTGGTGTGTGTACAGACAGAATCAAGACTGATCTATAAAAAATTAGGCTGTATAACAGAAAATGTGGAAATCTGTAGTTAACAACTGTTACCAATGCATTTGCATGAACCATACTTTTGGTTTATACATTCAAACTGTATTTTTTTTTGTAGAGGTTGAGCTGTGTTAATTTTGAATATGACCATTAATCACCAAATTCACTGAGGTTTGTGACCACTATTGTTTCACCCTTCAAATGAGACATTCTGATAGCATGTCAGCTTTGCAGAGAAGAGCAGAAATAACTAGATGAAAAATAATTCTAGTAACACAAATTCTGATGGTATTTCCCCCAAAAACCTCTTCTTCATAGTCAGAGTCAGACACAATCTAATTCCTTCTTCATAAAAACTACTATAAAATTACAACATCATTAAAAATTTATTATTTACATTTGTTACATTTGTTTTGCTAAAGTAAAAGTAAAGAGAATCAGACATCATCATTTTGTGTTGCTAAAGTGAATCAGGCATCATCATTTCCTGTTGCCATCTTTGTTTTTGTGATTTGTAATGCTTATCAGGACCAAACTGGGCTGTTTTTGACTTATACTTTCACTAATACAGTATAGTGAAAAATATATTTCAACTTCCTAATTTCTTTTTTTTTTTTGCATATCTGTCATACTTACAAGCATAGCATTTGTTTGGCTAATTATTTAGTTTATTATTATTTAACATTTTTTGACTTGTGTTATCAATATGTAAATGATATGTTGACTAGTTTAATCATATGTTCAGCAAAATTATGCAAAATTCTCTCCTAGAATGCCAACCTTGCCAGGGCCCTGATCATAATAATATTCCATTCTGAAAAACATCAGCCACACGGAAAGACTTATCGACCAAAGCCAAAAAATTCCAAAGATCGGCCAATATATCGGTGGCGATATATCGGTCTTCCTCTAGAAAGCACCAGGGTCAAATCAAGTTGACTGGAGGATTTTGAGGAAAACTTGAGAGTTTTTTCTCATGTGGTGGAGTTGAAACCAAATAGTCCTGGTGAATATGGAGCTGGAATGAGTCTTTGAATAGATAAAGTAGAAGAGAAAGAGAAGAGTGTTCTTGTTAGATGCATTTTGCAAATGACCTGTCTCACCTGGTCTGGTCTTATCACAAGGACCTGGGGGGCAGTCAGTACCCAGAGACTTAAAGTTTATTTACTGATTATAGATTTACCATTTTAAGTGTTAAAAAAGCAGAAATAAACCTGATAGTAAATGTGATACCTAATGATCAACATTAAGTTGATCAACATTAAGTTGATCATTAAGTGATATTTTAAGCTGATATTTTGAGTGTAGTATAATTCAGGCCTGCTGTACTTCATTATCCTGATGTATATAATACTGATATTTCTCTAACTGTCCTTCTTAACCCTTGTTTTTTTAGGCCCCCATTTGTGCTTAAGCCCAAAAAAGGCATATTTGGTTGTGATTCTTAAATTGTAAGTGTTGCATTATTGACCTTGGTGTCAGTGGAAAGAAACACTAGACTGCATTGGTCACACTGCAGAGCCCTTTTATTATTATTTATTATTACTGTCACTCCAATAAAAACAAGATACAAGAATTAATGATACCAGTGATTTTACACTCATCAATGCTTTTTCTCATAAATCATCCTCCTCCATATTATTTTTATTACAGTCGCTCAGTTTTGTTTTCTGTCACCGCATATCCCAGAGGCCGTCGAATTAATTATAGGCAGCTCTACCAGTGGACTGGACTGATGCCACAATGGTATTTATACTCCAAAGCAATGAACTGTTTGTTGGTGACATCAAGAGTCACTTGCAGTCTTTCTGAGACAATTATAGAGTGGGGAGACAAAGACGAAGCATTTGATATTCAAATGAGACTGGAACATGAGGGAAAGAGATCGCTAAACTCAAACGAAGTGAGAGACATCAAGAGAGAGAGAGAAATATTTAGAGAAGTGAATCATCTATAGAACTATACTATCTTTCAAAACAGTCTGTTGGAAGAATCTGTGCTTTTTTTAAAACTGAAAACTCTTAAAAACCTGCACTTTTTTAAGAATAGGGACAGTGTATGTAATTTGCAGGAATTAGGTAGGAGCTAAAAATATGTGTGAAACTCTCAGAACTTTCTTAAGGAAGTGGGATGTCTGCCGTGGAGTGTTCTGTATTTGGTGCAGCAGACGCAACCGTTTGCTACATTCATATTGTGATAATACTGTATGTCCTTGTTGTTGATATGTCTTGAGCCAATCCAGCCATATTTTAAAAAGATCAGCATCAACCCAAGTGAAGCTGATTAATAAGCAAATTCAGATCCTTCTTGACACTAGTGTTTTCATACATACCTTGTTTAGTTTGGTTGAATTGAACATAATCTGAAAATCAGCAGGATTTGGTAAATGCTGTTGACAGCAGATCTTTTTGAAGCTCCAATTTTTTTCTCTTTTTTTTGAAATGCATTCAGCCTTCTACTGTCAGTTTTGCTTGGTATATTGCTGAGACAAGTACTGTGGTGGTTGTACAGTTGTTTCACGTTCATTTTCAGTCATAGTAATACTTACCTGTACAGAATGCTTGTCTTGTAATGGTGCATTTTGGTTCACTTATTTTTTCCCAGGACACTTGATATGGACATAAAGAACAATTCTTCTTCTTTCTTTTGTGCACGTTGTGTGAATGTGGAAAGCAACTTCACTCTCAGCAGACGCCTTGCTGTTCTGGGTTCATCTTAGACACATTGTACTTTTAAATATGCACCAAAGTAAGATGGCTCCCTCACGCCTGTACTTTATCCTCTTTCCCTCCCACTTTAGTCTGCCAGCTCTCCAGTCTCATCATTATTCTCCCGCCACCCTTCCCTCAAGCTTTAAATGTAAGCCCACTATTCTCTGGCCTATCTAATCCAAACTTAATCAGAGGCACAGATACGCTGCCACAGAGTGATGGAGAAACATGAAGGGACAGAGAGATGGAGAAGTGAAGGAACAATAGATTGCAGAATGAAAACACATGATTGAGAGAGAGACAGGTCAAGGAAAAAGAAATAAAAAATACAGGTGGAATTAAAAAGGCAGAGGCAGAGCATTTGAGTGACAGACAAACGAGAGAGGAATGGAGAGGAGGGAACGCAGACGGATCTTTCCAGTGACAAGCAGCTGAACAGCACATCAGGCAGGAGAGAAACGTCTCATTTCAAAAGAGACACCATGAATCCTGGCAGAGAATAGGTGGATTCATGGTGTCTCTGTTGAAATGACTGTTGACTGGTCATTTAAAAAGAAGACAAACCTCCAGGTAAATGAATGTGTAGAAACACAAGGTTTTCTGTCTAAAAGAAGAGAAGAAATGTTTCTTGATTATTATGAATCGATCGTAAACTTTATGTTTAAATAATTATGTCCACTAATTGACATGCTCTGGAGAGAGCAACATATAACTGATATTTGAGTTTGGGACTAATCCTCATCACTTTGAAGATATGTTAACGAAAGGTTTTCCAACATGACACATAACATTTTTCAATATACGTCATATTTTGTCCCTAATCAAGTGACATGCAAGTGACATGTTCTAGCGTGGGATGTCAGAATTAACAAACCAATCTGTTTTTTTGGGCCTGTGAACTTATTTCAAAGTTCTGAATTATAATTTTTTTTTTGAACTGCACTTTGAGCTTACTCAACACTTACGCGAGTGCTTATTAGTGAGACAGTGAACATCGAGTTCACACTTTCGTCACATTTAGTCATTTTGAAGACACTTTATCCAAAGTTAAATATAAGCAGCAAAGCCAAAATGTTGTGGGCCTGATGTGGGCAGTCACTGGAAGACAGTGCAGGGTTATGAACATCACAACACAACGTGTAATATGTGTCTGTCTTGATTGATCAAAAATGAGAAGTGCTGCTGTATTTTGGATGATCTTGAGAGGTTTAATTACACATGATTGCAATAGTTAAGAGATGACAAGTGCCTGCACAATACGTAGAATACTCAGAGAGAGCTGATATCGTCAGCAAAGATTAGTTGGTTGTTAGTCGATGACCTCAGATTCTTTGCAGAGATTGTGGTGACAGTGTTGAGGATCCTAAATTGGTGCTGATGATGTGCTGTGTAGAAGCTGTGAGAAGACGTAAACTTCTTTCCTGGAAAGACTGAGTTTAAGACGTCTGTCTCTCATCCAAGCAGAACTTTCCAACACAAGCTTCACACCTGTAAAATGGCACAATTTGTAACATCAGTGGATTTGCCCAATAGTCATTGATCATTAAAGCTGCAATAGTGGATAACTAAGGACTAATTTTATACATTTTCTAAGAAATTAAGTCTAAATGGAACCTGACAAGTTATCTCTCAGCTGTTCTAGTAAACTTCACTTTACCCTGGTTTATTTTGCTGTATGGCCGACAACCCTGCCACCTAGAAACAGTGGAACTGTCACAGAGAAGCCCACTGCAGCCACACACCAAAGGGAATGCGATGCAACCTAAGTTTGTAATATTTGTAAGATGTCATAAAGTACATACATCCTCTAGAAACAACACTGAACATCTGTATTAACTATTGATAATATGATATTGATAATGGTATATTAACTATTATTAAATGATAAGCTCTGGACTGTATAACTTGGACATTTGCTTTCTCACATGAAGCTCACTCTGCGAAGTTGTGACTGTAGTCTTGGTTTTGGTTCGAAGAAAGCCACCTGAAATGAGCCATTTGCCCGTTAAACATTGTAGTGTTTTGTCGTATGTCATTGGGCATTTCATGAATCTACTTTGAAATGATGTTGTTGGATGGTGTGGTATGGTTTTCATTTCATCCAATGGATAGAGGACCTATCTGGACATGTCATTGGCAACATGCAGATGTAGTGTGGGCTTCTGCATTCTTTGCAGTGGGGGAATTACCCTATGCTTGTGCAGTTTTAGACAGACCAGAATTGATGGACACAGTAGTTATCTGCCATTAATTTACTACATAGTGTTTTTTCTTTTCTTCTGTTTTTAATATATATAAAACCAGCTTTGATAGATGCAGTAGGGTTTGGCTGTATAAAGTTTTAGATGCCTTTAAACCTTTCCCAAATTATACCCCAGCACCCGGTAGTCATATACATTGTAGAGTACGCACCATCAAACAGAGTGGTATTAAAGCAGCCCAGATAAGGAGTAAATGATGAGAGGGTGCAACGTTAAATCTGAAATATGTTGTAAAGCAAAGGCTGATGCACGGGCTTCATCCTCTTGTCTGCCATGCTCTCTCTCTGCTCAGAGCAGTGTGTTTGTGTGTAACCCGTGATGAAACTTATAGGAACAAAGCAATAACAGGTCTGTTTTAAGTATGTATGCTGTAATTCTCTGCTGCATCACAGCTGCTCACACAAAGTCTCACATTCTACAGTTCCAAAGGGCAAAGAAAGTGCATTTCTACATCAGCTCAGGCACTGTGTTATATTTACATTTAATCTCCAGCTCTTTTGTCATGAAGGTAATTGAAGGGATACCGTTGCTATTTAAAAAAAATATTCCAGTATGCTATATTACTGTAATACCCCTCATCCCTATGTAGTGTCATACTAGTCTGGTCGTGACGCCAACTAGCATTCTCTGTCAGGTAGTCATCTATTATTCACTTTACTGCAGGAAACATATTTTAGAGTAAAAATCACTACATTAAAAAAAGGCTTGTAATGCATGAGTTTAATTCGGTTACGATGAATACAAATGGAAACATTGTTTCCATAAATAAGCCTACATCATTTCTACACCAGAACTGTTTCAGACACAATTTTTAGCTAGCTGTTTACACTGCCTCTTACCTCAAGCAAGATTCATGCGCGACTCATGGTGGCAGTGAAAGATTCTACATGAAACTCCACTCTGCATGTTTATCTTGGCCAGATGATTACTGCTTTTGTGGCATCACAGCTCCTTTGGAAATGGCCACCAAATGAAAGTACATTAGCCATTCAGGGATAAAATAACTATTCCTGCACCATTGTGTTTTAGAAAAAAGCTGCATGTACAAAGTCTTCCTGCACTGAGCCGCAATCACACTGTAGTGCAGGCCACACATTTGTATGTACACACTATACACTTAACCAGTAGACAGAGGACCTACATCAAACCAGTGTGCAGCTGTGTGTGGAGCACCCTCAACTCAAACACTTGCCCTTTTGGAAAGGGCTCAGGGTTCACTACAGTCTCTGGCCTCTTTCCTTTACATTTTGCGCTTCACTGTCTCATTTGGCTCCAGAATAAGATGTTATCTGCATGTTAATCAAATAAGGTCGAGACTGGCCCTTTCTGTAATTATAAAAGGCACTCATGCATGAGACAGTATACAGAACCATAGGGCATGTTCATTAAGCTTTTTTAATGGCGATTTAGATGTAACAAGATTTATGATGGAGCGATAGCAATGTCTTCACAGTGAAGATAAATGGAGGACTGACAAAGTCAAAGCTTTTTATCCTTCTATAGGTTTTGACCATTCAATAGTTTTAACTCCAATAGTGATGCTAAACATGTACCGATACTAGTGTCGGTTATCAGGTCCGATAACACCCTCAAGTACTCGTACTTGTACTCGTAAAACTTCTCAGATAATGCATCCGATAATACTTTACATCAAGGTGCGTCAAGCTTCACAGAGCAGATGAGACGAACAGGAAGTAAAAACATGAGACTGACAGAGAAGCCGGTTAATTTTCACAATAAAACACTGAGCTATGCGTAAAAGTTCCTCTGTTATGTTTGTAGCTGAACTGAACTGACTGAATGCACCCAGTGTTGGTTACTTCTCCTAGCACATGCTCTTGTAGACACTGTGTGTCAAACATGCAAAATAATTAATCATGAGGATTAATATCGTTTTAACAACAAAAAGCAGCAGATATTAGATCAATTTCTGTGTGTTTAGAGATAATTTAAGAACATATTATCCTCTCCTATTGTAAAAATCACAAAGCTGCTGGAGCCCAACTATGTTATTCCAGGCCATCATGACACTGTTGACACTGTCTTACGAAAGTACATGTTTTTGTGCAAAAACATTCTATTGGGTGGCAGCACCATGCTTGTTTACCTTAGAGTTTTATGTTAATTTTTGGATTTGAACAATAGTCTCCTTATATTTTGTCACAGTCAGAAAGCAAACAACATCTGATCACAGTGTTCAAAGTTTTTCCACTTTCTTAATTGCAGTTTAATAATAATAATTAATAAAAAAATGCTGCAACTGCAGTATTATGAAGTACTCATCTCAGTACTTGGTAGCAGCAAATACTGTACTCATACTTGTGCCCAGTTAGGA
>OMLM01009156.1:0-17892 GCA_900302695.1 Helostoma temminkii | reverse complement strand
ACAGAGGTTGGATGACTTTCACAGTAGCAACTACTACTTTGTCCGAGCACCAACCATGCACATGAACAGAAATTCTTCACTGCAGTCACTGGAAAAACTGTAATTCAGTCCATAATAAAGCTTTTTGAACATAGACAGAAGCATGTTACGTTGCAAACCATATGAAAACTTCATCAGTCAGATCATGATCTGTATGATCAGCAGTTCTCAAGAGTTGTATTGACATGTTGATGAGCCATGCAGCCATAGAGAACAGGTACTGTAATACAAACAACGTTAGATTTTACTGCATTTACGTGACATGACTTGCCCATTCTCAGATCTCTAAAGAACTGTTATTACTAGACCATGCAGATATTCAATACAGCACAGCTATGCAACTGGGTGATAATTATACTGTTAGGAGAAATGTAAGAATATTTCCAGCATGTTGAAAATCACAAGACGAGATGTGCCGTTAATATTCTGAAATGAACTACACAACCCATGTTACAGTAAGTGACATCTGTCTCAAGCTAATTCTTCTATGGCCTTGCTGTGCCACAATGAGAAAAATAAAATCAAGTCATGGCTAGAATGTGCATTCACTGCTTCGAGCTAAAAAGAAAAAAATCAACAATGAGTCATCATTAACCTCATGTAGGTGGAAAGAATACAAGTTCTGCAAGTATTTCTTAAATTGATCCAACCAACATCTTTTTTCTCCTTTTGTTGTCTTAAAAGGTGCAGTAGTTTCTTACTACTTCTTAGTTTTCTGTATTTCTTACTGGTGAAGATTATTTGTAGGATTCAATAAACTAACACTGTAGCAACTTTTTAAATAATAAAATTATTCCTAAAGTTTGGTGACTGTCACAGTTTCAGTACACATATATCAGCCCCTTGAGTGCTAATGCACTTCTCTATCTGATAA
Source organism: Helostoma temminkii (assembly GCA_900302695.1). Taxonomy (NCBI): domain Eukaryota; kingdom Metazoa; phylum Chordata; class Actinopteri; order Anabantiformes; family Helostomatidae; genus Helostoma; species Helostoma temminkii. Next base: position 16,979 of record OMLM01009156.1, on the reverse strand, counting down.
AACCAAACATTTTTTTACATTTCATACTGCTCCTAATTACTCATATTTCCTGATGCAAAAAGACACTTATCATCGTAGCTGCCATAAACAAGATAATTTTGCAAAGAGTACAGAGCAGAAATGCTTTTAAAGTTAACATCAAGTGAAGAATGCAAATATTTTTCTGACAATGAGCCTTGTCATTAGCAAACTCACTGGGCAGAAGCAAGTTGAGAGTTTTAGAATTTCTGAATCATCGTCATCTTAACTAATTAACTGTGCAGAGTAATGTAGTGTTGCATAACAGCGATAATATTGGGCACACAGTATAGTTTGTGTTGTGAAAATGTTAAGTCCATTATGTAAATTTAAATTTGAATATAGACAGGTAGTTTGACTTTAGCCACAGTGCTATAGAAAACCCTGTTCGCACTGTATACTACCACCCATATGTGTCTCTCCCTGCATTCCCACCGCCTGTGCAACATAAAAACAACCTTTTCTTAGTCAACTTAAAAAAGTTGGAACATTTATTTGCTGCCGTTTAAGCCAATGCATAAAATCTATCTAAAACTTGAGGTGGGTGGCCTTCCCACGCGCTTTTACCAAAAGAGTAGATGGTTTTCTCTTCATCTGGCATCGCTGCAGTAGCTCGCTGCCAGAGAGGCCAAGTTAGATAAGGACGTGAGTGCAGAGGCAGGAGAGAGAGGCAGCATGAGTAATAGCAATAGACATGATAGACAGATAGATGGATAGATAGATAGAGAGAGAGAGAGAGAGAGAGAGAGAGAGAGTGGGCTAGCTCCCATGTAACCCTGGTGAAAAAGGTGCACTATCCTATTCACTCTTCATTCCCCTTTTAATATGTCACTGTGTTTTTGGGGGCTGTTTGTGTGTTTTAGTTCTATTCTTTGTGTGTCCCATTCAATTTGCGCTCCTTCCATTGTGGTAATAGAGCATTACTGAATGGAGACTTGAATAGAGGGGAGAATAAAAGGCAGAGAAGAAAGAAAGGACTCAGGAAGCGGGTGAAAGAACAGTAGGGGAAGAGGTGTCAGTATGTGATTTCCCCAGTGGATTGAACTAAAAGAGAGGGGCGTGTCCCTTTCTCTCTAACTCACTCACTTGGTTTGCGTCCGCCTGTGCAGGCAGTGTGGGTGCGTGTGGACTGTGGAGTGTATTCATGCACTACAATATTGACCATCATGTATCTCTGACATGCTCTAGTTTTCCCAGTGGGCAGAAATTTCAATAACCAGTCCAACAGAAGTGTACATGTGTCTGTGTGTGAGTGGGAGGGTTGGTGCATGCATGTGTGGAAGACATGTGCATCTATGTGCGTGTGCAGGGTTATTTTATCACGTTACCGTCACCTTTTGAGATACTGGTTTATTATCTTCTACGATGATCCCATTTGCACCAATAGTGGGGATCGATGTCCTTCCACACCCACACACCTACACACTCAAACTTACGCTTAAAATTTTCCGTAGGCACAGAGGTCAGCATCCCTCAGGTCTATGTACCTTTTACTTTAAAAGCTCAGCTCTATCAAGAGGGATGATAGAGACGTGTGAGTGGCTTTTAGATATCCCTGTGGAGAAACTGACAGTTACTGTAGCTGAAAGTAACTGAAATATGAGCTTCTGTATCTCAATGGATAAACGATGTAAAAATGAGCTGTATTCAGCATGCAAACGCTGGTGTCCAGATATGTCATCCAAACTGTGTGCAGCGGTTTAGTTGTGTGCCCGTTAATCCAAGCAATAATAAACAATTAACGATAATTTATTGTTTATCATTTATGTTTATGCACATGGATGTGTTCATTTGTCTGTTTAATGCAAGAAAACCATGTAAAGTCATAAAATGCTAAAACTGAGGCAGAGGTAATGCTATAATTCTAGTATTAAATGCATAAAAGATGTCAAAAATATGATAAATGTTCTTGTGTGGAGCCTGTACTAATTATTCGCGTTAGTCAAAGCACACCATCAGCACCACTTTGTGACTTTTCCTGCTGGGAAAGTTTCACAGCAGCAGAAAATAAACAAACAGAAAGTCCTGTAAAAATGAGAAATGCCTTCATTAAGGCAGAAAGTAAAACCCACATTTGCATCTCTTGTTTATCAGCCACATACTGTAGTCACTGTCTTGTGTCATCTTAAGTAATTCAGTGACAACCGTAATTACTGGCGGCTTTACAAATTATTTAGTTTATGGTTTGTAGACCATACACTTTAAATGCGTTATTGAAACGCCTTCTGCTCCTACAGTTGGTGACAAAAGTGGGCTTACAAACCACTTTTAGGGCTTTAGGACACACTATAAAGTGTCTGTAGGCTGGAAACATACTGTATTTGTAATCCACACATACCAACATAACCAACACAAATGCATGAATGTTTAATCCTTGAAACTGCATCGGCTACTTTTTCAGAAAGTCATTTTCAGAAAACATATTCATCTATGCACCATTCTCTAATCCTTTACAGGTGATACATTATTTTTTTCATGCACTCATTTTGTCGAAGGATGAAGATTCATATGGTGGGTGGGGATGTTGGTTATAGTCATTGCGCCAAATGTCGGGGAAGAATGGGAGACCTTTCACCGTGTTACAGCTCAACATGCACTCTGACGGTTTGGCAGAGTTTGAATGTGAGGTATAGCGACCTGCCACCAAGGGCAATGAGGCGTAACGATCGGCATTTGAGCTGTATGTATGTGCTGTATGTCTCTTAAGATGAGCTCATGCAACATCAGCAACGTTACAGCAACGTTATATAGTATTGAGTCAGTACCAGAGGGTGTAGCTTGTGTCTTCTGCAGTGTTGATACAGAGGTTGTTTTGGTTATGATTGCTGTGCTACTTTAAACACTGACATTTGAGTAGTTTTAGAAATTTGTGAAACTGAAGCACCTGTGTTTCTCCCATATGTAATCCTGAAGTTAGGTTTTGCCTCTCAGGCCTTCAAGGAACAGATTTACATCAGAAAAAAAATAAAGTAACAAATACTTTTTATGTTTTACTTTTTACAGTTCTGACATACTTTGATCAATAACACAAAAAAGAGTTTTAAAATGTATTCTCAGAGAAACTCAGCTTATGTGAAGTTTACCTGCAGTGAAATGAAATATTTATCTCATCATCCATTAGTCTTGGCTGTAAAAGCAGAGTTTTTGCATTTGAGTTAAAGTACTGTTAGAAATATTACGTGATGAGTACTTTTGCCTTCATTATATCAGCTTTATTGGGGCATCTGGACATTGTGTCTGCAAATTGAAGTTGCTGCAGTGCTTCGTTTCTCTCGTATTTTGTACCTTTTTGAAAATCAATCAAAAATTGCATTCCTGCTAGCATCATAAAAAGGTTCCAATTAACTTTCTGGAACAAAACAAAAAAACTAAACTATTATAGAGTGTAAAGCTATTTTGTTAAAGTATGATTAAGGTGGTTAGACAAAAAATGAGTTTTTTATTTGAGAAGGACTTTGAAGCAAATAACTAACCTGGGTGGTCCATATTATACTCAATGTAAATTAGTAGGCTTTGTCAGCTATAAATGGTCGTGCAATCAGCACTTTGATGTGTGACTTTTCATGCAGCTCCACAGAGCTAAATCATCTGGTTGAAATGACAGATGTATTTGTCATAACAACTCAAAAATTAGTGGAGAAGTCTGAAGAATCATAGTCAAATACAGCAACACATAAATATTATTTCTTTACTTTAAACATATCACTTTTCAGAGTTAGTTATTTTGTCAACCTGCTGTTGACCTGCACTTGGCACTGACATGAACACATTTGATCCTAATGGACACTGAAGTTGTTCATGTCTCTCTTGTCAGCTATCCCATAATGCATCTTGGCAACCAAAAAAAAAAAAAAAAAAAAAATGTGGCATCTCCATATTAAACTGTCTTATTTGATTCTTTCCATCACAGCTCTTCTTCTCTTCTTCTCACTGTCTTTCTGTCTCCATTTTATCTTATTGTTTTTTTTTACAGCGTGTAGACACATACACATTTTCTTGACAACTACATACCCTTGAACTTCTCATAATTGCGATCTGTCCTCTGAAGACACTTGCCATGTCACGTTTCAAGGCTAGATTGCAATCCACGTCAAACAATGTAACTGCTGAACCACTCGACAGGCGTGTAGCACAGTGTGTGTGTCTGATGTGTCATTCAGCGCGGCTTGAACGCAGCCAAAATGTCAGAGTGATGTTGACGCTCTTCACTTTGTGTCCGTCCTCTGGTGAGGATGCTGGTGAGACACACTGTCTGAAGTCTGATGCTTACAGGTTGTAGCAATCAGCACCTTCATCGCATAATAACCTCACACATGGCAATTAGTCTAAAATAGTGCTGAATGTATTCCTCTTGATTTATCAGCATTACCTGTACTTTTAGGATTAGTGTTTATTAAAATTTAAATAAAACTGGAGCCAAACTGACAGACCCATTCAGCTGACAACATGTAAAATAATCACAGGCGTTGCTGTGGGGGAGACTGAATGGCATAAAACCTAGCTAATGTGTTCCAGACGTGCCTAATCCTGTTTGACCCAGTAGAGGAAAACAGAAGAAGGATTTCTTTTTTTTCCACTCATGCCATTTTACATCCACAATTTAATTTAACTAAATGCTTCATGAGGAGTGTGATATCAAATGAAAAATAAATGACAGAATTAGATCCAGTAAGAGGGCCGACAGGCAGTGAGAAAGGGACATCTTCACCACCTTCACCGTGTTATTTTCAGACCTAAGTACATTAAGGAGAAATATAAAAAAGATTTGAACAAAAATAAAAATCACCAAAAATAAAACACATTTTCAGAATAAAAAGTTAATATGTGGAATGAGTATTACAGTGTTTGCCAAACACATCAAAGATGTTTGCGTAAAGTTTGCTCACTTTGAGTGCAAAAGCATGATAAGAGACAAGATGAAATCTTAATTTAGAGCATATCAGCAGGTCAAGAAATGGGGTGGGGGGTGGGGGAGTCATCACACTGAAACAGTGGAGTCTTTGAAACCGAACAGTGGTTGAACTGCTTCTCCACTGTGCACTCACTGTGGCCTTGCTTGTGGGTAAGAGTGATCACTTTCACCATGTGACTAACCTGTGATTAGTCACCAGTTTGTATATTTCTGCATCAAACACATGTAGAGTGAATAAAAAATAATATTTTTTTCATTAAATATTCTACAGTGGCACAATAATTTCTGTATCACTGACATGTATCAAAATGTACTGCAGCTATTACAGAATTTTAACTTTGTGATTGTCACATGATGCCAAATACAAACCAAAATTACTTTATTCATTTAAAAGTTAAATTTACATTTAATAAACACATTTGCAGTGAGAACCAATACTTTTATTCTTATTGGTTACTCTATTTTGTCAGTTTGATTGCATTTTGAGTTTTATTTGATGTTGATTAACAAAAGTGAACCGAGACTGTACTTACTACTTAATTTTCTTAATGTACTTAATGTTCTCACAGTGAGAGTTTACTTTCACATAGTTTCCTTCTTCTGTTGAATTTATGAAGAAAATAAACCTTGCATGGGATTGTAAAAAATGTAAGTTGTTTAAGGAAATTAATTGAAAAGACCTCACGTGATTGCAATTTTTAAATAAACGTAAACAGCAGATCACTCTTCAAAGGGTGCACATTAAGTTACAGATTCTTTATTAAAGGATAAAAAAACGTCTGTTTTAGTTTTTCTCCACTCTTAGAGTCATGAATCAGTGATAATAATAGCAGTTCAGCATGTCAGTTTAAGAAGTAAGTGACGTGGACATTATTCTGTTGACTTGTCTTAGAGTTTTATTGCACCTTTGGAGAAATTGCTCTTTTTCTTCTACAATGGATTTTTTCCCACAAAACGTTTTGACCTTTGCCTTTTTGTTCAGATCAGGCAGAAAAATCTCATGTCTGCTGTGAATGTGTGACGTCAAAGGTTGAAACATCTTCATCAACATTAGTTTGTCACATCACATTTTGTGCTGCATGTATCTGTCAACAAACCATTTTAGTGACTTAGATTTTTTTACAGTGTTGTATAAAACAATGCAATCTTTTCATAACCTTAAAAAATTAGTGTTACAACCTAAACCTAACCATAAAAGAAGTTTTACGCTTTAACTTTTAAGTGTAAAAAAGTAAAGACATTGTAAAATTGAAAAAACACACACAAAACACTGTGGGACATTTCACATCTAATTAGGTTAGGTTAAGTTAGTAGCACGTATTTGTTATGAATAGAAGAAGAGTCCAGCTGTTAGTTTTAACTACAATAGCTCCCATGAGTGCCACCTTGATTCAATAGTTGATTACCTCCCATGTATTAAGTAGGGTTAATCAACTAAAGAGGCATTTGGTGTTTTTTTTCCTTAACCCCTTTACTTGCTCCATCTCAGTCTACTTCTGTCCATCTATTCCTCCATCTGCCGCCCTACGTGTCTGTGTTCTTTTGCTAGCTTGTACAGTATTAACAGTATGCATCACATCTGTCAAACTTTTACCGTCCATTATCTGCTTCTTCCAAAGAGCTAATCTTAATGTTTACCGTTGCATTGATTAGCCAATAGAAGACAGGTGGTCATTGATTAAACCACCAACTGCGTTGCTCCCTTGAGAAAGGGGCTTAAGGACAATTGCAAGTCAGATACAATGCACATGTGCACAGGAAGAGAGACAGACAGACAGGCAGGCAGGCAGACAGACAGGCTGGCAGCAGCTGCATGCATAGATCAAAGACAAAGCAAACATAAATGTCCTGTAATATAATAATCATGATCACATTAAGTTGTTTTATTATGATATTTTGTTACGGACCCTTATTACTATTCTGACAAAATCACATTTCTGCCTCGGATCAGATGCATTTAAACTCACATGCACCTGGGCTGACCACAGTAATGAGACACGCACACATATGCAACCCCACACTGACAGAAACAAAGACACAGGTGAAGGCACACAGACATACCCACACTGTAAGACAGAAGGCAGCATGCTAAACAGCAGGCCTGTTCCATTAAATCACATGTGAATTATATGACATGCTATCTATTCTAATCACACTCTGTGGCTCTGAAATCTTTTATCAAGACAATATACCTAATGCCCCGTACATTTCCAGTGTGTGTGTTTCTGCATGTGTGTACGCTTGTGACAGTTATTAAATGGGCTTTGTCTTGTTCTGCTTCTCAGGAAATGAACCTGACATTACTCATCTATCAGGACCACTATCCATCCCCTCATCTCTCTCCTCTTCTTGTCGTTACCTCCTCTCTCTCTATCTTGCCATCACCCCAGTTTTTGCAGTTTCTCCTTTGACTCCTTTGCTTTTTTTGTAATTTATTTTTCTGCCCCCTGTTCAGCCTCAATTCTTTACTCGATACGCCTCATTCTCTCTCTTTCTCTTTCCCTAGCATTTTTACTTTATTCCTGCTTGTTCCTATTTAAATTACACTTCTCTTTCTGTTATTTCCTATTCTCTCACTGTGTCTGTCTCTCTCCTCTATCAGTCTTCTCCATCATGTTCTGTTGAGCCATTCTTCTTTTCATACTTATCTTTTAAACAACCCTGTTTCCGAGGACATCCATTTATCATTGTTACGTTCAAGTGGATTGAACCCTCAGATAAAATGAATCCAGTGTCACTTTAATCCCTGTTTTTCTCAATGCCAGACCATTGTGGCTGAATGTGTTTATTTATTTGTTTTTATTTATTTATTATGTGTGTATTACAGGTCATTGCATGAGTTCTGGATTAATACCAGTGAATGAAAAGTGCTGAAGTTTAGACCTAAACAGTGTTGCATATGCATTAGCACCCCAACAACAACCATTGTATTCTGCTTCCTGCTGCATCTGGCATCAGCTTTCAATGACAAATAACATCAAGCAGCTATAAGGCACATAAGGCAGATGCAACGTGCTTTACCACCACTGAAATGTTAGAAAACAAAGACTGTTTTCACCTGTCAGTGTCACTGTGAGACTTGCCTGGAACCACTACATACAGCTTTGCTTCCTTCATGCACCTTAATGGTCAATTTCAATCATAATGATGCAACAGCTGGTTTAATAGCTCCAAGGCTGTAAGCTTGAGTGTCATTTGGTGAGTAAAGACTGTGAGAGAACAAAGTTGCAGCTGCGATTTTGAGTATCTAGTCATTAGCTGCTGCTTGTGTAGATGTTCGCTCTGTTGGTAAAATGTGTGCAAAGGATAATTTCTTTTGTGTCAGAGTCCACTCAGTGTGTATATATATATACACACATTGTACAGTATGAGTTACAGTGAAAACAGTGGACAGAAGCAAGAATGAGCTATAAAGCAGTAAAATAAGATTATATAGAATATTATAATTTAATAGACATTGAAGGTGGGCATAGAAAGTTATTGTGTTATTGTAAGTACTTACAGTAACGTGATATTATAAAATTACACAGAAACAATATATGTAGTTTAGTTTACATGGTACGTAAGGTTATTGCAGTGCAATGTTAGTGTGCAGTAAAACTAGTTATGTTCCCAGATGTTGCCAACAAAAGCAGAGATCAACTGTGGTTTCTCTCTGATTTCTCTCTCAGCCTTCACACACATGTAACTCTTCACACACAAGGATTTAAAGTTGACTTCACCGTTGCTGGTCAGAATATACTATATATTATAATCCATAATAACCCTGTAATATCAACTGCAGCAAATCAGGTGTAAAAATTAACATCTGACATAACATTTCATTATCAGTTAATGATGCTACTTACCATGGAGGTTGAGCTCTATTTTTCTGAGAAAACACTGTTTTATCTAATAGCTCTTGCAGTATATGATAATATAGTATAATATCATATGCAGTATATGTAAGATATTAAAAATCATCCAGAAAACAGGATTTCTCAGAATGAAAGAGATGTGAGGAGAACATGATTTTTTAGTCTGAATACACAATGTAGTGTCTTCAAGTATGTCTCTAATAAAAGCTGCTGCTCTTGACAGATTTCATTTTCTGACAAGCACTTATGATTTCTGACTTAATGTGAAGTGAAGCTTGTAATATTCCTGAGTTTAACGGAAAAAGCGTCAACCTGCTTTACGAAAAAAATTAATTTGTTAATTTTTAAGTACAAAAAAAGTAAAGGCACACTTACAGTAGGAAAGAAGAAGCAGAGTACCAGTAATTTTTTTACAACCACTACCCAATTACATTTTCAATATGGCAATAAAAAACACTTTTATTAAATCAGAAAGAAATTTAAAATTCAAGGTTTTTTCTCGAATAAACTGGCAGATTGTCGATTGTCAGTATAACATCATAATCCATTGCTATGCTTTACTCATAGCAGCACAGATTAAAGGCAAGTTTTTGTACATTCATGTGAAAACTTGGAGCAAAATCCCCCTCAGGCTAATTAAGCAATAATATAAAACTGTTGGCTTGCACAAGAGTGCACACAACAAATTCATAGAAAATAAAAATAATCCAGAAACCTAGAAGTACCTGCTTAGCCCCAAACAACAGACGCAAGTAGAGGTGAACACACTGTACTGTATAACACTGAGAAGACAAATGGACAGATACGTTCTTAAGGAATTGGTAGAGACCAAAAACAGAGCTTAAAAGAGAGTAAATTTACCAACAACTTGACATGTCATCACCAAGTGCCAGTCTCGTGTTGATAACTTGTTTCTGCTGTCGCTAAGTGAACATAACCATCAGATGTTACAGGATTTTAAATTTACTTTAGAACAGGGCAAACATCACATAACATCTTTCTAATTCAGATTGAATCTTACACCCTACCAAGGGCTGCTTAATGCTAATCTGTTTTTTTTTTGTTTTTTTTTATTGTGGCATTGGCATGTGTATGTGTAGGCGTTTGTGGATGCAGTGTGGTACATGTAGTAAGTGTCATCATTGGGCTAATATCAACTATAGCATACACAGAGATGGTCTAATGACCACAGCAACCATGCAGTGTCTTCATTAGCCTTTAGACCCTTCAGCCATATCACACAAGCCATTAAATAGCTCTTACCATTTAAGAGATACATAGAGACATGGACCAAAACACAACATTCATACATCCATTACCAATGACCATTAGCATCCTGGACATGAATGTACATCTGGGAAAGACAGGGAAAGAGAAGCTGATCAAGGCAAGAAGCAGGGTGTGTGGGACAGGCAGAGAGAGCAAAAAAAAAAAGCATAAACCAGACAAAAACAGACAGATGTAGGAAATTAGACCAGTGGACAGGTGATGAAGAGACAAAGAGGAGTATGAATAAAGTACATTATTTTTCTTACGCTTTTTCCATCAGCTTCCTCTGTTTATCACCGTGGCAACTGCCACTTAAGATGTGTCGATGTGGGGGCGATGGGGAGTCAAAACGTGTTATTCAAGATGGGAAGCAGAAATTGTAGGGCAGCTGCCGAATGGAGACCAGAATAATGGACGCCATTGTTTAATAATCGTCCACAGTGAACAGAATATTTTCATTCCTCTGCCACCGTCTCATCAGCGGGTGTGGAGATTATTCGACCACGGGCTCTGGTGAAAGCTATAAATGTGTCTTTCTTGAAATGAATTGCTAATTGAAGTATGCATCCATTATATTTGTCAAGATTGAGTCATATAATTAAAAATGCTTTCTATGCTAAAGGATTTATACATAAAACAGAAGAAAAGGGATGGTGTGATGAAGTATTTGTGTATTTGTTTGGCAGTAGGAATGACTTGTATAGTGTTCGTCAAGCTGACGACATTATTTTGGCACGACAGAAACACTGACATGTAATTCAGCTAGGATGAAAAATGTAGTTCATTAATTGAAATGTATAGTAGCCCTGTAATGCACTGCTGTACATAATAGAGCATCACACACATTGTAACACAGAGTCAGTTTGCCGATCCTCAGCTCGAGGCAATTTCTGTAAACATGGTTCTTCATCTTCATCTCTCTTTCTTCTCCTTCCTATTTAACTATTGGTGCTGCTTTTTGTACTTATACTTATATGTGTGTGTGTGTGTGTGTGTGTGTGTGTGTGTGCGCGTGTGTGTGATAAGTATGCGCTCAGTGTGGGTGTGCTTGTGGAGGTTTCTGCCATTCTCCTTTTTGCTCTTTATGAGTTAGCGAGCACTTTTTCATTATGAGATTCTTTTCAGTGCCTCGTGTCAAAGATCATATACTTGCCCACGCACACACACACACACACACAGAGTATATGTAGCCTCATATATGCTGAGAGGATGGTTGTGAGGGAAAACTGACTGATTCAATCTTCTTGCATGCAGGGTGTGGGTAGAAAATATCCAACTTCTCTAGAAGTTTCTTCATCCTTAGCAAGTCAGCATAGCCATCATTTCTCATTTTTGTGTGTGTGTCCAGAGTAAAAGCTAGTAGAGATGGTGGTGTAGAGGCTAGCTCAAGCTACAATTTCCCATATGTTTCCTTTGTGACCAGCTCCGGTCATATCACCCCGAACAGGGGCATTTACAGCAGTGTTGTATAAATACCTGAAGACCAAGTCTGCTTAAATAACCATAATCAAATAGCTGATTATTATAAATAGTTAATTACACATGTTGATCTAAATAAACATATTTAATTTAACAACAAAAACACAAAATCAATTCAGTTACTACAGTATGTAATAATGATGTTCCTCTACCCTTCCTCAACTTGTAAAATAATATAACGCAATTTATTATTTTTACTGCAGAATCAGAAATTGTACTGCTTCACTTGACCGGTTTGCTGGTTTTGATTTGTCATCTTTGACCTTGTTATTTGCACTTGTGATGTGTAGTTGTGATTAGGCTGTTAAAAAGAGGCCACATTGTTTGAGTCAAAGATGGAAATACAACAGCAGGTCAAAAAAGTGTGTGAATAAATAATGTGTTTCTGTGATTATATGCTTCCACGGCTGTGTTTCTCTCTACGTTTGTGTGTGTGTGTGCGAGTCCATAATTTATTCTTTTGACCATGTGTGTTTGTATCTGCAGCCTTTTGACACTCTGACTCTATGAATCTTGAGCCACACAACAAGTCGAGCAGTAAAAACTGTCCTTCCCTCTGGGAGGAGAAAAAGGCTTCACCTCGCTAACTCTCTCACACCTTACTTTCACCACCAAATTAACATCAGCATGAGTGAGATGAAGCAAGAAAGAAAGTGTCAAGAGTGAGGGTAAAAGGAGTTGATGTAAGAAAAACCATATACTGTTTATAAGTATGAGCATCTAGGAGGAAGAGGGGATGGGCAGAGAGAAAGGAAAAAGACTAGAGAGAAAAATGGACTCAAAGTATGGGCTAAACTCAGGCTGTTGTAACATGCAGCACTCGACAGTGACATGCAACACAGAGGTGCATTTTTAAAAAAAATTTTGTGTGGTTATAGGCCAATATTAGAAACTGGACCTTATATACGCTGTTTTTTTAATCTGTAATTTTATAAAACTGAGTGGAACATACTGAACTTACAGATGGAGAGTGGAGAAGTGATTGCCAAAGTGGTTTTAGTGTTGTTGGAGCATATTTTCACCATAAAAACTATTTTCACCATTGGAACATGATATCAATTCAAGATTATCACAACCACAGCTCCATGAAGCAGCAGACCAACTACTTTCCTTTCAGTATGAGGACTGTCTGTGCAGTATATTGCTAGCGTTATACTTATAATACTAACAATACAGCATGCATACAACTATTCTGGTTATGCTGTAGAGGGTCAAGATGTAGCCAGGCCCAGAGGAATGATACAGTTACACATATTCTTGCTGACAGCTTACAATGCTTTAGGAACAAACTTTTGAGATCATTTGATTTTAGTCAAATAAATAAAGACTGCAGTGGTGTGTTTTGGTTGTCTGAGGTCTCCACTGCAGAAGTTATGTTGTTCATTTGCAAACTTACACTATTATTTGTTAGTCGGGGTCTATTTTCAGGTAGCTGAGAGTTGTTATCCTGCACCATGACTTTGTGTACAGTGGAGAGGCAACTATTTGTCACATGGAGAACACACTGAGTATGTTTGTCATAGTAAATCCGTTTCTGCTTTGTGTCGGAGCTGCAGTTGCTGCAGAGCCGTCAGGGGACTTTTCCTGAAAAATAGGATTTAGACAATTTCCTCAAACTGTCACCGCGGCAGCTCCGCTATCATATTAGTGGAAGTGAAGAACCGTATGATGGCTCGGGCATAATGCCTGCTCTCCTCTATAAAATGTTGATCCTGTGAGAAAAAGCTTTATTTGATTCAATCTCCAAAGAGGCTTCTGCTTGTGTTTTTTCAGACATGATTTTATAAATTACTTTTTACTTGTGTAATTTTTACTTTGCCAGTTTGAAGAGCTGCCAGCAGCGATGCTGGATAGATGCAATTGGCAGCTCTAATTTGCAGCTATAGCAGCATGGTATTTTGAGAAAGTAAGAAAGAATAATACATGAGAAATATACGAAGTATTGGTAGCTCAAGTGAAAATGCAGTGTTCTGACCAGCTTGCTCTAAGCTTGTTCCAATCTCAGTTTTTCTCTGGGAGGAAAAATAAAACAAGGTGCCAACAATTGGCATTTTAGACATGCTGCCAACAGAACATATGCCGCTTTTTAAACTTCAATTTATGCATTAAATGATACTGAAATCACTGTCACAGTGTTTTGGTCTGGAACTTTAAGGCAACATGCCACATAAAAACAACATAGTACTACATTAACTACATGTTGCCAATTGCTTTCTGCTGTTTACCAAAACTTACAGACTCAGACTGATAATCTGTAGAATATTTTCAGACAGTTTTGACATACACACATTTTACAGCTGGAGTGGTTTTTATATAGATATTATATAGACAGTTTTGTTGGTCTGTAAGCAGGCAGGTAGACAGAAGTAGCAACATAACACATGGTGACAGCTGCAGAAACTCCAACTCTTCTTTGTTCTTAAAAGCCCCCGTTTAAGTAAAGAAAATTTACTCCAGCACAGGTAGACAACCATTTGCACAGCATAGAGCAATTGAACACCTTTTTGTATCATTTCCTTTCACTGTTATGAAATTCCAACCTAAAATTAGCTTTACAATCTTAATCCGGTGTTGGGGTCCATATCATTGCTGTTGCGGCAACAAAATCGATCTTTAGACTAAATGCATCAGAATAAACCGAAAATATCCTTCGAAAGAAGAATCAAGTCTTTTACTACTAAGTAGACAGTGAATTCCAATCAGTTTTTGCATAAAGGGTAGTTTGTGGTCAGAGTTTCTTTCTGTCCCTGCAGACTGTTGGAAAGACTGGAGTTGAAATAAGGTGAGAAACGTGTCAATTTGCTGCTCTGTCGCTCTGATCCCGGTCAGCTTTGTGCGTCATATATTCCTCATGAGGCCACCTCCATTTCTGTCTCTTCCTCTCTCACTATACACCTTTAAGCCAAATCAAATTTAAGGCACTCTGTATGTTTATGATGGCATTTATCCACTGCATCAAAGCACAATAAAAGACTGTTGGCCTTTCACCTAATACATTTCCTTTGCTTTTATCAATTCTCGTCTGTCTCTTCAAGCCATAATTTTTCTTCCCGCTGTCCTTCTGTCTGTCCCTCAGCACCATTCTTCCCTCCTTCTCTCTCTTTCACCTCTCCAATGTGTGTCTGTTGATCTCAGAGATGCTCAACAGAGAAGTCACTTTTTAAGTACACCATTTTTTAACCAATTGTAGGACAGTCAAAAGTACAGAGAGGAGGGAAAATAAGGTGCTGAATGACATGCAACCTTTTGCTCAGTGGTATTGTTATAAAATATCTGGAACATGAGTTCCATTTAGCCCTGTTTGCTAAGGTTTTATTTCTGTGGTACAGCATATTGTTAATTACAATAGTGTAATTTACAACTCACATTTTATATTTAAAAAGTATCTTTTGACTTTGGTATAGAAGTTGATTAATTTCCTACAGTTGCTTCAGGTTACTGCTGTCGATCTGTGGTCATAATAATCAAACCAAATATTCTTCTGTTCTCGGGCAGTGGCTAAAATGTATTAAAGTTTGTCAGAGCAAACAGACTCAATTATGAAGTGCACAGGTTTTGCCTGGAGTTCTTCCTGCATACCCAGCAGGCAGAATAATAGGAATAATAAAAAGTTTAACATTACAGGACAGCAATAATTGTCTTGGTAGAAATTCTGGGCATTTGCTCAGAGTACAGACTGTGAACCTGAAGTCATTTCTGACCGTCACTGCACTGACAGAAGAGACTCTGGATTATCTGCTCCTGCTGTCACCTCACTTTCTGCTGGAACAATTTTTATTGAAATTTAAAAAAAAATCCATTCATATTAAAATATGTACTACAAAATAACATTTACAAAAGTTGGTAACAGTTCACAGCAACAGTTGATCAGTTTTATTGGCAGCACATCGAGATGTTTGTTGGTGACAGGAGATGACATAGAGCATAGACAGTATGGTTCTGTAAATAGAAATAGCATGCTGATGTTGTCTCTCCAGGCTTAATGATGACTATGAGACCTGGGCCCGATGTATAAACCCCCCTAGAGCAGGAAATGAGTCATGACTGGCAAAAACTGTGACACATAAGTAGTCCTACTTTCAGCTGTGGGAGTCAATGAGAATCCTGTGTTTTTAGGAGAGTTGAACCTTTGTGTTTATCTGTTAGGAGGTTGAATCCGGTGAACAACTGCACACATAGAGTATGTAAACAACTAAGTTGCTTCAGGAACACAATCAGATTCACAGACCTTGCAGCTAATTTTGTTTAGGGTTGTTAGCTCACTTTAGAAAACTGTGTCCTTTCAACATAGTGTACTGTAATTTCTGGTTTTGGTCTTTTTTTTTAAATAAACCTTTACCTTCAACTCTACTGTCTGGACTCAAAGAAAGGACATCTAAGTAAGTATCTAAAGTAGTGTAAAAACATTTACAGTAGTCATTAACACCTGATTTTCATGCAACATTAATTTTCATTTTCAATCAGCTTCAATCGGGAATTAATTTTGTTAATTTTGTAGAATCCTGTCAAGAATTGAGCGTGTGGAAATAAGGTGATGGTTGTGTGCAGTCCTTAATAATAAGAGGAGCTCATGGACAGCTTTGCTCTGTTTGAAAAAGAAATTGGTCTGATGACTTTGTTTAAAAATATTAGCAATGGGCTTAGTATTTTGAGCAGCAATCTTTAAAAGAGGGCACACCAAGCTGTCAGGCCTAGGTGCCTTTTTAAGATCAATAGCTTTTAAAGCCTTCAGATCTTCACACTAGAAATAACGCTGGAAAGAAAAGGGTCCTGACTTGAGCCACTACTGAATAGAGGCAGAACTGTGGTTTCTGCAGTGACACCGTGAAGCAGACTTCATGTTCAGTCGCTTTGAATTTCAGATCTCTCACTTTTTGCACATTTTATTGTGATGACTTGATTATGAATGAATAAAGTTGTCATTTTTCCCATTAATCTGAGCACGTTAACCAATAATGACAAAGTGATCATATGCTTTAGAAAGTTTTGTAAATTTATTACAAACCCAAATCTCTTATTTACAAACGGATCATTTAGAATGGATCGTTATCCACCAAAATATTCTATATAAAGCAACCTGTAAGTTTTTTATGGTTGGGTTCATGCA
The DNA here is from genome assembly GCA_900302695.1 of Helostoma temminkii. Taxonomy (NCBI): domain Eukaryota; kingdom Metazoa; phylum Chordata; class Actinopteri; order Anabantiformes; family Helostomatidae; genus Helostoma; species Helostoma temminkii. The sequence continues at coordinate 337 of OMLM01009156.1, read as the reverse complement.
GTCACAGCACTGGAAAAGATTGTGGGCTGGCTTAAGAGAGAAAATATAACTTCACACACAACGTCTTAATATTTAAACAAAAACACAATCATCTCTAACCTTAACCAAAGTGCCGAAACCCAACCAGACACAGAACTCTGGGTTGAGTCTATGGTTTCTCAGTCCATAATACCCCGTCCATTCCTCGTATTTGGTTAATAAAGTAGTAGTAGTAGTAGTAGTAGTAGTAGTAGTAGTAGTAGTAGTGCTTTATTTATTTAAAAATATGTTATAATTAATAAATGAACAAAACTGTTGCAGTTTTTGCTGAATAGGAATGTAATTTTCAGGAGACATG